>JABUQX010011904.1:0-7500 GCA_015478945.1 Trachelipus rathkii | reverse complement strand
TATATATATATATATATATTATATATATATATATATTATATATATATATATATATATATTATAAGATCTATTTATATATTATATATTTAATTTGTTTAAATTTTTATTATATATATATATATATATATATATCCTCTGGTGGGCAAAGGTCAAACGCCTACCTTGTTAAACCAAAGTTGTTTGGAGTTCCGAGGCAGATCCAATTTAATGGCGTACGTGTTTCGATATGTGTCGTTTGAAAATGTGTAATTGAAAGGTAGTTAAGAAAATATATAAAATTTGAGGTTATAGAGTTGGATAGGGAAAGTATGAGAGCGGTTAGAAAGGCTTTTCCCACGAGCTCTTTTCAGTGGGAGAGGAATGCGATATAATAAAGAGAGTGGCAGAACAATTCGACGGGTAGGAAAAGAATGAAGAGAGAGTGCTAGTGAGAGCGGGAGAGTTAATAAGATGAAAACTCCAGGTCCACCTTTTTAGAGGAGCTGTGTGAGTGGAGCCACCTTAGATGTGTGAAACATACTTCATACATGGGCGAATGACACCCCTGTAAAGAGGAAGCAAATGGGGTGGCGTGAAGATATTCTAAAGGCGCTTCAGAACACACAACCTAAAAGAAGATTGTTTTAAAAGAGGAGTAATGTGGTCCTTCTAATTAAGATCACTATTAAAAGAAATATCAATAATATTAAAGAAAAGACGAATGTTTGAGTTGTGTGTTTTCGAAGAAGATGTTATAGTTCTGTGAAAGATTATGTAGAGTAGAATGATGGAGGAACTGAGTTTTTGAGGCATTGGAAACAACCTTGTTAACAGTGCCTCAATTAGAAATTAAAGGAATATCAGAGGTAATTTGCTCCAAGTCTTCCCCTCTAGCGTGAGCTAATTATTGCTGGAAGGAACGTCTATCAAAATGACGTGAGTAATTAAGGGTGGAGTCTTCGGTGTTGGAGTGGATGGGTGATGAAATAATAGAGATATGGTCATTAATGAAAAGTCAAAAGAGAGTTGAGGATAGGACAGAACCCTGAGTAACCCTACTATTTATTGGTTTAAAAATGAACGATGGCCGTCTACACCTTCTGCTATAGAACGACCGGAAAGGAAATCAGAGGACGACCAGAAAGGAAATCAAAGAGGATGTCACAGAGAGGAAAATAGAAACCGAAAGTGGAAATTCAAATCGATGTTTTGCGTGAGACTATTTCAAAAGCTTTTGATATGTCAAACGCCACAGGGAAAGATCACCGAAATGCCGAAATGAAGAGGACCAAAAACCAGTAAGAAGAGAAAGAAGATCACCAGAAGAACTCTTCGTACAAAAGCGACACTGGCCATTAGGAATAAAATTAGAAGAATTGGGATAATTCTAAATCTTCCTGTTAAGAATAGATTTGAAAACTTTAGAAGAACAAAAGTTAAGGCGATATAAAGATAGTTGGAGGGTTGAGAGGGAACCTCCTTTCTTTCTGCACAGTCTGAATGAGCTCACGATTTTAGCAAGAAGGGAAGGAAGGTCGAAGTAGAAAGACAAAGACGAAATAGTTTACCAAGGAAGGGTTCAAGCTCGGAAGAAAAGGTTAACTACAGGAGGAATACCATCAGGACCATACGCCTTCTAGGGTTAAGCTGTGAGAGAGAGATAGATAGATAGATAGATAGAGAGAGAAGAGAAGAGAGAAGAGAGAGAGAAGAGAGAGAAGAGAGAGAGAAAAAGAGTAACAGCTTTTGAAAAATTTGCAATACACAAATGAGTTGCAGGGAAGAGATGGGAGACTAGCTCCCGAATCGTCTAAGATGGAAACAGAAGCAAGGTTTGAGCCAAGAGCTCAGCTTTAGTGGAATGTGAAGCGACCGTTCTGCCTTCGTAAGATATTAGATGACAGAAAGAGGAAGAAGGAAAGTTAGAGATAACATCTTTTATTTGCAAAATGTCAAAAAGGACGCGAGGAAGAGGAACCAGAAAGATTATTGCATTTTGTAAAGTGAAATTTTTTTTAATCACAGAGAATAGATTTTGCAGGATTTCTGGACGAAGAATAAGTTGAGTGAGTTTAGAGTTTGAAGAGTACGTAAGTCCAGAAAGAAGACACGTTTGTAAAGTTTAGTTGAAAAAAGAAATTTGCAATGTACGCATGGCGTGCCGGGAAGAGAGAATTACCCGAGTAATGCTCTCAGTATAATCATATTAACCCCTTCCATGGAAGCAGTAGTCATAACATCCGAAATCAAAGCAGTACTCCAGCAAGTCAGTCCGACCAGTTAGCAGCATCGAAGTGCCAAAAACATTTCCTCTCAGTCGAATACTATATATATATATATATATTATATATATATATATTATATTATATATTATATATATATATATATATATAATATATATATATATATATATATATATATTATATATAAATATATATATATATTATATATGTTCAATGTATATGATTCGACCGTCGTCGTGTGTGGACGCAGTGGAAACCAAAGGGGAGCGAAATATAGAAGAGAGAAGAGAGAAGAGAGAGAGAGAGAGAGACAAGAGAGAGAGAGCACGAGAGAAGAGAGAAGACGAGAGAGACAAGAGAGAGACAAGAGAGAGAAGAAGAGATAGAGAAAAAAATAATCAGAATGATTTATTTATTCAAGGATAATTAGTCGGCTGAGAAATTTACTACTAAAGATTTAAGAAGAGAGTAGAGAAAGAGAAATAAAATTTTAATTCAAATACTGTCAGTCTTATAAGGAATAAATTACGATTTTGAGATATTAAAAATGTAAATAATACATTTAAAATTTATTTCATTGTCAACTGGTCGAGTAAGCGGCAAAACTTAAAAATCATGTTCTTCTTTGGTCTATTTTGAAAAGTTATTTATTTTAAAAACAAAAATAAAATGTACAGAAGCAGGAAATTCAAAATACTACATGTAAAGGTGAAGCTTCGTTGCTCAAGACAGATCATCCGAGTTCATAGAATAAAAAAAAGAAAATTATTTCCGGTGATTATATATATATATATATATTATATATATATATATATATATATATATATATATATATATATATATTATATATAATATATATATAATATATACTCAACAATATATATATATATATATATATATAATATATATAATATATATAATATATATATATATATATATATATATATATATATATATATATATACCGTATATATATATATGTATATATAAGAATAATAATGCCTTGGAGAATTAGAAGGTGGTTAAATTTCTTGAGAAATAAACATATAAATAAAAAATAAAATCTTTGTCGATATGAGCTTTCGACTAAATAATCGAGCGTCCTCAGATGTTTCTAACAAAAGACTAAATTATAAAATTAAAATTAATAATGATAAAATATAAATTCATGAAAGTTTTTGTTTTAATGTTTTGAAAAAAGGTGAGTGGTTTAGAATGTTGTTAAAGATGGGATCTATTGTATATTCATTAGTTTGTAAATTGAAATTGTTAGTGTTGTAAATACAAAAAGATTCTGTAATTTTCCTAAGGTGTAAGTTGTCAATGTTAATAATGGGTGTCATATGGTTCATATCTATCGTATGATTGTGTGTAGATCTGTGAAAGGTGAGAGCTGAGTTCGGGTTATCTAGTTGTAGGTCATATTTATGTTGGTATTTGCGACGTGTAAAGTCATGTGTTTCTCCAATGTATGTATTGTTGCAATTTTTGCAAGGAATCTTGTATATGCATTGGGGATTGGTAACGTTGTTGTGAGTGCGAGGTTTTAGGATTTTCTTAAGGGGGAGGATATTGGAAGAGGAAATCTGTATGGAGTTCGGAAGGATTCCTTGTAAAAATTGGAATGATAAATACATTGGAGAAACGTTTGAGTTTTGTTAGGTGTGTTTTGTGTGTTGTAATAGGTGGTTTTGGCTCTACGTAATGCGGAGTTAATGATATGATGTGGATAAGACAGTTTAAGAAAAGTAGAATAAATGAGATCAAATTCAGTTTGTAAGTAAGAGGGGGAGCAAATTCTTAGAGCTCTAAGAAAAAGTGAAGATAAAGTACCTAATTTGGTGTTAATAGGATGAGCAGAGAACCAATGTGTGTAGTAAGGGTTGGCGGTAGGTTTTCTGTAGATGGAGAATTGTAAGATATTGTGGGTCCAAATCATCAGGGTGTCGAGAAAGGGGAGAGTATTATTAGTAGAATGTTCGATGGTAAATTTTATGTTAAGGTGTATGTTATTGATATGGTTAAGAATATCTAAAGGGTTGGTGTTCAGAGGAATAGCGACAAAATCTAAATCATCCGCAAACAATAAATAGGGCATCCTCCACTCTCTTCAATTCTCCATCATTCTAACACCTTCCCCTGTCACCACCACCTCTAATTCTTTCATAACCCAATTAATATACAAATTAAATAACCAAGAGACATTAACACATCCCGCCTCACTCCGCTATAAATATTAAGTAAACCAATCATTTTCGACTCCGTCTATTCTTTACACCACTATCGTTAATATACTTTTTTGATTTCCATTCAGAAGCTACCACTAACACCATATATCACAAACACCTGCCACAGAACTTCCCTATTAATCCTGTTAATTAAACCTCTTGCAAATCATTAAACCTAAATATATTTTATTATTCTTCTCCCTCATTTTGTCAATCACTTTTTCAATTAAATGCACCTTGTTCTTTACCAATCAGTCCTTCAGTCACTCGATGCCCTTCTCTTTCAACCAAAATACCAGCATATTCTTACCTACAACTCCCAATAAACTAATTCCCCTTAGTGCCTACAGTTCCTCATATAAGGGTACTATTACTGCTCTCCTCCAATCTCTCGGATTGCTCTATAAACGCTTTGTTACGCAACTTCCAAATCCATTCAATCCCAATCTCTCCTCCATTCTTGGTCATTTCGCCAGTAATTTCATCTATGCCTGTAGATTTACCATTTTTCAACTTTCTCACATTGCCTATAACCTCCTCCCTACTAATTACCTCATCCCCAAGATACCTATTTCTTCTTGCACCATCAAACCCACATACATTAACTATTACCTCTTCATTACTGCCAATGTTATGCATATTTTTGAAGTGCCCCCTCCACACTCTTCTCACATTTATTTTATCAGTTAAGAAGAGCCATCCCTATTCATTCATTAACTTATGCAGATTCCATTTCATCTAATTCTTAACCTTTCAAGCTTCCTTCCAGAAGAGCTTCCTAATTCCTTGAAAGTCATAATTCATCCTTCTTCCAAATTATTTATTTACCTAATTTTTCTCCAAAGTATGAAGTTTTTAGTCTTCTTTTTTCCACCTTATATAATTCCAAATATCTTTCTTTTGAGACTTCATCATTGACTAGTACATTTAACCACGCTTCTTTTTTTTACTTTTAAACCGCTTGCATCACCTCTTCATTCCACCATTCATTGTGGAAATTCACATTCTTCTCTTGCACTACTAACAAATGATTCCTTCATTTGTGCCCAGATTTGTTCAGTTTCATCTTGTCACATTCAATTGATTTATTCGCAAGCAATCTTAACTATTCTTCCTTATTACCTTGTTCACTTAACTTTTCACTCTTAATTCTTCCAACTTCCTTCCTTACCTCTTTCCTTTCCACCCAAGCCCCCACTAACTTAATCTTACCATAATACGACATTAATGATCAGATAGTCCATTCACCCAGCCCCCTCACTGATTAACATCCATCACATACTTCAACATCTCTTCTTCACCAACACAAAGTCAATCATACTTTTCACTTCGATACCACCTCTACTTACACCAACTCTAGTATACTTATGAATACTCTTTTGTTTGATGAAAGTATTAATTACACACATACCTCTTCCTCACCGAAGCCAATCACCCTCCTACCATTCTCCTTTTCTTCCGTCACCCAAAATTAACCTGTTGTACCATTCCTTTTCTGATCACCTATCCAATTCATTTAGATCACCCAAAAAACAAACAAACTAAGCTGCACTCACCCATCCAAACGTCATTCAGATTAACACAGAAAGCAAACTCCCTCAACAATGGCTTCAGATGAACCATATTTAAAACCAAAAATACCTCAAGCTTTTTAAACTTAAATTCAACCATTAGAATTCTAGTAATCGTAATCACACAAAAAATATTCACCATAGCTCCAAAATCGCAACTCCTCCTCTCCCCTTTTCATTCCTCTCCACCCAACACACATAATTTCCACACCAACACATTCATTTTCACCGTTTCCCTTTCATATTGCTTCACCCCAGCTAGCGATATCAAATAACCTTTTTCTAAATACATATATCAAACCTCTCTCCTCTTTCCTCGACATTAACTCCTCCTGACATTACTGTACCCAAACGATTCATACAATTTCACCAAAAGAGATATATGAGCTTAGGGCACACGACCATTCACGACGCTGCTATAGCATAATAAGCAAGAATAACGTGTTAGTAAACAGCAACCCAAACTCTCACTGCCCTTCAGTTAAATTCTACATGCAGAGCATACTCTGTTTGCAATTTTTTCTCCCTCACACGATTGGGATTATAATAATATCGTAAGGTGTTGTTTGAAGAGGAGTGTGTATACGAAACCAGTAAGAGAAAGGCGGAACCATTGGCACTGGAAAGTTTATAGAAATTCCCACACACCGATAAGCCTAATGGAGTACTCCCATCGCTTCGAGGGCCCTATCTATCATCTACCAATATATATAATATATATATATTATATATATATAGTATATATAAATATATATATATATATATATATAAAATATATAATATATATATATTATATATATATATATATATATATGGGCTAGGAGGGGGTGCAGGGGAAGCGCACTGACACCCTAAATCGGCGAAATAAAAATTTTGACGCCATATACTTTTGCCAGACGACCGTTTAAGGTATAGTAGTAGAAAAATGAAAAAAACATCAACGATAGATAATGAAGTAGTAATTACTAAGTACTAACGTATTATATATTTTTTCTAAAGTTTAATGTGTTTTCGTTTGCATACTGGCTTAAAGTCAACTAACTTTGGTTGTTTTTAAGAGCTGGATTGTGCTGATCATATTCTCCCGCCTTAGAAACTTTCCGAATGTCGATGGCATGTGGCGGGCTGCCAAAGCTGTTAAAAATCTCCGGAATGCGTACCCTTGATATTCAGCTGCAGACCACCACATAAAAAACAATTGCAGAAAATAAAAGAAAAATTACACCAATTTTGAAGACCATAATTTTATATAATATATATATTATATATAGTTATATATATATATATATATATAATAATATATATAATTATATATATATATATTATATATATATATTTTATATATATATATATATATATATATATTACTTATATAATATATATAATATACATAGAATATATATATAATATTATATATATATATCAGTAGTATCACATAATTTGGAGCCCGGTTTATCTACCGCAAAACCCGATTCTCTC
>JABUQX010011903.1:20000-33569 GCA_015478945.1 Trachelipus rathkii | reverse complement strand
CCCCGACCCCAGAGAGAGATAATTCGGTTCCGATTCGATCTGTTTCGATTCCGATTCGTTCAGATTCGATTCTTGGATTTGATTCGATTTCAACTTAAATACTTGAGAATTAAAATTACATTTTTATGCAATGACGATTGATTTGAATTTCATTAGTCAACAATTGTTTGACTGACGTTAGTAACTCTTTAAAGAGCTAATTGCGTTTATTTTGTCTATCCTTTCACTTCATATCAGCGTGTTTTAACGTTAATCACATAGAACCTGTTTCAACTTTAAGCTCTATTTTAAGTGCAGAATATTACGTCTTTATTTTTTCAATTTAGAACTTTATTAATTTTATTGTGTAGGTGCGTGTGTGCGTGTGTGCGTGTTGCGGTGTGTGCGTGTGTGCGTGTGCGTGTGCATGTGCGTGTGTGTGTGCGTGTGTGTATGTGTGTGTGTGCGCGCGCGCGCGCGCGTGTGTGTGTGTGTGTGTGTGTGTGTGTGTGTGTGTGTTGTGTGTTGTGTGAGTGGGTGCATGGCCACGTTGTGTGGACGCGTGTGTGTGTTCAGGTACGATTAAAATAGAATGCGTATATTTGTTGATTGCGTTAAATAACCTTGGGTGATGATAGACAATTAAGAGCGTTAAAACGCAAAAAAAGCTGTTTATAATTTAGACGTGTTATTTATAACTAGTGGTGACCTTGAGCCAGTTTTCTGCCGGTTAATCGAACCGGTAGTCAAAAAGGGTTTCAGGAAAGCGATCCGGTAGATAACTTTTTTTCCTGTTTGTTTAAACAAGCAAATATAACTAATGACAAAGGAGAGACCCGTGTGTTAAAATTTTGGTAACTCACTGCTGTTTATTACTGAATGTCAGCAGCTGCTCAAAAATAACACTTAAAACATCGTGTCACGTAACCGGTTTTACTTTATAAATTGATAAATAATATTCCCCAGGTAGGATGTTGTAAAGTTTCTCTTTAACCATCCTGACAGTAGAACAGAATGTCCTCTGGGTATTCTTAGGACTTATTCTAATGCCGGGTATTAATTCCATTAACAATAAAGCATGTCACTGCTTTATACTCATTTATCTCTGAATAAAACGAAACTAAACGTAAAGTGAGAATAATAGGCAACTTTCTCTCGTCCCAAACCCTGACCCTTTCTCTTGTTAAGCGAGTGACCTACTTTTGAGCATCGGAGTGATAATGATTTAATATTATTATATTATTGATATTATTATTATATTATAACATAAATTTTCAGAAATATAATTAAAAATTTCAGTTCATTTATAATTAATTAATAAATGAAGTTCTTCATAATGATATTTTTTATTTCAGATTAATAATTATTATTATTTCAATACTTTTATTTTTATTTTTTGGTTTTTATATCTTGGTAATAAAAAAAAATTTCTTTGAAACATAATTAAAATTAAACTAAATACATTTAGAAATCAAAAATGAATGATTTTTTTTATAATAGATTTATATAACATAATATATAGTGTTTAGCTGAAACTGGTTCGGCTAACTTGTTAAGCACACCGGTTCGGCACACCGTTTTTGCAAACCGGTTCGGCAAGCCGGTAGTTAAATCTTTTCAAGAAAGCGAACGGTTATGACAAAGCAGAGAACGGTTTGTTAAAATTTTGCTAACTTACCACCGAAGAAATAATATATATATATATATATATATATATATATATATATATATATATATATATATATATATATATTATATATATTATATATATATATATATATATATATATATATATAATATATATATATATATATATATAATATATATATGATAACATAGATTAATTTAATATATTAATTTGTACAATATAATACAGCTTAAAATATAATTTGTTATTTAATATATAATATATATATTATGATATATAATTATAAAATATAATATATAATGTGTAATGATATATAAAAATATTTAATATATTAATAATATAGAATAATATTTAATATATATTACATAATATAATATAAATATTATATATATTATATAATATTTCAAATTAAAACAGTTGAAGAAAGATATAAGAAAATATTATTATAATTTCAATATAATTAATATAATTTGAATAATATAATAATAAAATATCGCACAGTGTATTTTTTATAAATATAAAACGATATATGCTAATTAATATAATATAATATATATTGTGTAAAATATAGTTTAATATATAATTAATAGCACATATTATAATATAATATATAATATTAAACACATTTTATATAATATAATATTTCTTGTAAAAAAGCTGGAGAAAGGTAAAAAAATATTAATAGAAATTTGAATAATATAATAAAATATAATATATTGTATAACATAATATACATTAAATTTTATGTTATTGAATATAATATATTGTGAAAAATACAGTGTAAGATATAATTTATAATACATATTATAATATGAAATATATGTATTATAAAATATTTCTATAAAAAATAGATGCAAAAAAAAATAATAATAATAATATAATAATACAATAACAATAATAGAATAACAAAATATAATATTTTATATAGTACAGAATATGTTTATATGAAATATGATTATAAAATATTATAGTATATATATATATAATATATATATATATATTATATATATATATATATATATATATATATATATTATATAATTATATATAATATATGATATATATGATGCCGTAATATATATATATATATATGAATTTTATTTTTATATATTTTATATTATTCTATATTATTATATATATATATATATATATATTTGTTTATATATATATATATATATATATATATATATATATATATATATATATATATATATATAATATTTTATTATCATATATCTATATATTATATATATATAATATTATATATATTAAGTATATATGTATTTATAGTATACATATATAAATAGAAATATTGTAGTTATATAAGTATATATTATAATATATATATTTATTATATATATATATTATATATATATATTATAATATATATTATATATAATTTGTATATATGTTATTTATATATATGTATATGTTATTTATATATATATATATAATATAGTTATTATATATATTATATATTTTATAATATATATATTATTATATATATATATATATATATATATAATATATATATATATATTATTATATATATTTTATATATATATATATATATATATATATATATATATATATATATATATATATATATATATATATATATATATATATATATATATATATATATATATATATAAAAAAAATATAATATATATATATTAATAATATATATATTATATATATTATATATATATATTATATATATATATATATATATATATATATATATATGTATGTATATATGTATATATTTCCCCTGTTTCTATAACACTTTTATATTACAGGACTCTTTTCTTTTTCAGACTCGTGTGAAACCTACATGGAAATTATCGGACTCCAGAAGATAGATTCTTAAGACTATTCAACCTGTGGACTTACGCTAGAACAAGATAACTACACTCGGATGAGATGAAAAGATGCTTCAAAGACTTGGGAGAATAACATTGGACTTCGTTTTAAATAAGTTTTTAATAATGATCTAATACGTCATATATGCCTTTTTAATAAAGAAATGTAATCTTGTAATTTTTATATCCTTCAATAATAATAATAATAAATCTTAGAAAATCTTCTTAAAATTACAATAATGTCTTCTATGATACAATATGCTTTGACAGAATATGTTTTTACAAAATAGTTCATCAAATAATATAAATGAGTCACAACAATATGAAACAAAGATTTGAGTGGGAGAGATTTGAGTAAGGTTGGTTGCGTTTTACCTGAAATGCCAGCCAGATGAGATATTACTATACTTCAGTAATAAAGGAATTAGATTATGGAGAATCTTCACTTGCGTTATTTTCAAAACAAGAATCAAACGGATATATAAGAATAAGATGCAAGACTTGACAATCTAACTTGCAGAAATCGAGAACAATAAAATGAATGTCTCTTCTAGACATAAAATAGACAAAGAGAGATTTTATGCTAATAATTCACAAAGCATAAATGTTTATTTGGCTGCATGGATAAATAACAAAACACTTCTTAGTATTTCATAAAACACAAACATCGGCTCGGAGTTACAATATCCCCACTCCACTAGAGCCTGCACGAAACACAACCTACTCTCACAACACTCAAGAAAGGACTCTTCGATACTATGCGTTGCAGACTTCTTATAACATTTTCACAGCGACGCAAGCACCTTACATTCTATAAACTACTACTTATTACATTTGACGTTTGTTTTTATTTATTCTGAAAGATGAAAATATATATATATATTAAGTCGGGAAAGAAAAGCTCCCCCCTTCAGACAATTATTTACACTTGTAAATTCTACTTACATTTCTGAACAGATATGTTTACATAAAACAAACTACTTCGTAATTACTCATAACATAAAATCTATAATACAATAATAAATAAGAAAACAAAAACTACTTCGTAAACTATTCATACATAAAATCTTATAATATAATAATCGATAAGAAAACAAACTTCTTCCATTCTCTTTCTCAAGATCTTCTTCGTGTATCTTCTCAGCGAATTCAGGCACATGGCGGAATAAGACACTCGTTTTAAAGAATGATTATTAAACAAATAACATCTTCAAATATATACAAAAAAGGTAATATTTTCTGATAAAACAATCAACATGATAAATGCAGTTTGCGTTGACAGAGGAAAACCTGAGAACTATTCTGAGAACGAACGATTTGTAGGAAAATGAGAACAAGAAGCTTGACTTTGATCGTCTTGAGAGATAGGAGTACTATGAGTATTTGACACTTTATTACTCGAACGTAACCATCTAGGACTTTGGATACGAGGTCCCTGATAGCCTTGGTATGGAACGAAATTACCATCAGAATCATCAGAATACGAACTAGAATTATAAAAACTTGAACTATTTACACTTTCATTTTGATTTTCGAAACCAGAAAACGAAGATTTTGGAACACTATCTGACAAAAATGAGCACTCCTGCGAACTATCATGAACACCTTGGTGAGAATTAGATTGAGAAAATGACCTTACCGGATCATGAAAAGAAGAGTTTGAATACCTGTGACTCTCATGCGATTGCTGAACAGACGGCATTCTATTAACATTCTTTGAAGATTTATGAGGGAACATAACAACTTCAGACTCATCATCATCTGAATTTACACTGTCAGATTGATCATTTACAACATTTTTATCGACATTGAAACGTACTTGTTTCGGATTACTATCTTTAATAGATGAGAAATTTGAATTTGATTCAATGATTTTGATCCTGAAAATCGGCGTCGGCACGATTTTGAAATTATCGCTATGGACGGCGATTTCACGAGATGTCTGGAGACATTGAAGTATGAATCTGTTTCTCCCTAGAATACCAACAATCCTATAAGGTCCCTTCCATCGGGAAAACAGCTTTTTACAAACACCAGGAGGTTTAACATCAAGAATAAACACCCTACTACCGACTGAGATCTTTCTATCCTCAGCTTTCTTATGCTGCCTTTCTACAAACTTTCTTGTTTCTACTTCTAAATTTTCTTTCGCTATTTCACGAATTAAATTAGTTCTAATAACTATATCTTTTAACTCTTCGTGAGTTGGACAATAATTTTTATCTGGATTTGAAAACGGAGTGACGTAGTTCTCTACATCGTAAGGTAATCTTTTTGAGTAACCAAAAAGGATGTAATGTGGTGAATCTCCTATGGTTTCATTATAAGACGAATTAATACACAATTGAGCGAAAGGCAGAAAATTAAGACCAATCATTACCCTTTTATTCCACGTAATGACTGAATAATTCTCATTTGCATAGTTTGGCGCGCTCTTCAGAGAATTAATAATTGCGTGAAGCGAACGGTTATCTCCCACCTTCTTGATCTTCCAAAGCTTGCATAACTGTTTAAAGAACGACGAGACAAATTCACCACCTCGATCGGATAGGATAACGTTGGGGGTTGTATGCCTTACAATAACTATGAACAAAGCATTGCAATAATGAAATGCCACTTATACGGACGGATAGCTACATAACTCAACATAAGATTAAAGAATCTTTAAAAACAAGAATATATTTAGCACCTGACGCTTTACATGGGAGGTAAAGGACCGATATGTCAGTCATGAACCCTGCAGAAAGGTTGATATTGAACGGGGATACTGAAGAATGGGCGCTTCTCTTAGGTTATATTACCTTCACGCCTAAGAATGATGAAACATTCTTTGCAAGAAATCATAAACTAAGCTTTTGACGATCTTTGGAAAGATGTACGTTCCATGAAATAAGTTTTTCTGTTCTCACGTGACCTAAATGGCCAGTATACTGGAATGATTAAAGACTACGACTGTAATAAACGAATAGAATTAGGAACCTTCTATTAGATTATTGCTTTCCTTTTAACAAATATAAGATTATCGTAATGAGAACATGAGGAAAGATTAATATTTGACAATTTGTTTAATTGAATCAATGATTGGAGAAAGTCTTGAACACTTTCTTTGCTCTTTATCACATCGGAGGTGAGATTGAAAAACTTCTTTGTGAGACTGGAATAATCGATACTCGAAATTGAATAAACTGGAGAGAGAGATGTAGGAAAACGAGAGAGGTAATCTGGACAGATATTCTTTTTCCCCTCTATAAAAAAGATTTCAGGATTGAACGAATTAACCTTGATGGCCCATCTTGCCATTTTGTTATTTAAGTCTTTATTCTTAAAAATAGCCACCAGTGGTTGATGGTCAGTGTATATACGAATCTTATATCGAAAACTATGTTCCTCAAACTTAGCTAAGAGACAACGTAATAGCTAGAGCTTCCCTTTTCAGAGATGAGTAGTTCTTCTCTGCTTTTACTCAACGTACGAGAAGCAAAGGAAACAGGACGGTCATTACCTTGATCATCCTTTTGTGCCAACACCGCACCTAATCCCACATTACTGGCATCCGTTGAAATAATGAACTCCTTATTAAAATCCGGAAATTGAAGCAATGGTTCGATTATTAACTTTCGTTTTAACGTATCAAAAGCTACTTGTTGCTCACTGAGCCAGACGAACTTAGCATTCTTTTTGAATAATGATGTGATGGGTTGAGCAATGGTTGAGAACAAAGGCACGAGATTGCGAAAAAAAGACACGAATCCTATAAAGGAACGAGCAGAGGAAACATCGGTGGGAACCGGAAACGACTTCAAGGCCTGCAGCTTTACTGGATCAGCTGATAAACCTTTTGAACTGATCATAAACCCTAAATAAACTAACGAACGTTTAAAGAAATTAGCCTTCTCCAATTTCACTTTTAATTTGGCTTTCTTTAACGCGGCAAAAACTAAACTGAGACTCTGATAATGAGATTCGATATCCTTCGAATAAACAATTATGTCATCGAGATAAATTAATGCATGAATCCCTAATAAATGAGAGAGAGCGAGCTCCATGATCTTGCAAAAAGTGCTAGGCGCCGTTCGCACCCCCATCGGAAGGACTTTAGGCTGATAATGTCCTCGGTGCGAAGAAAATGCGAGGTAGGTCTACTTCTCTGGAGAGACGAAGATGTTTATAGTAGCCGTAAGTAAGTCGGATGCGGGGTGTATACATTGGAACTACTAACTTAAAATGTTGCTAATCTCGGATTGGAATTGAATGGGGAGCTTATATTTATTTAATTTCTATAGTCCAAACGATTCTGGTTTTCGCATAATTCCGTGTTTTTTTGTGGGATTACAATGGAATATGTCGGGCGGAGAGTGGGGGGAAATCGAGATAGGTTCGAGGTACCCCTTGTATATTACTTTGTCATTCGATCCATTTTGTTAATGTCAGTCCTGAAACTTGATGCGGGAGATTCTAATCGGGTATAAAAATATTTGGGTGAGTCGGGCACGAATTTTCTATTGTTGTGATGAAGTTCACCCAAAGACACATTCGAACTTTTATCATTGCGTCCTATGAGTGGCAATGTAAAGGTTCTTTTATGGTGCTAATTATGAGTAAAATTATGGAGGTATCTGGCTCAATTTGGAGCACTATTCTTGCTGTTTTGCATATCCTAGTAAATGTTCAGATTCTTTCTTTCGATTTAGAAAAAATTTCTTTGTAAACATCGCGAAGTTGATCATTGGATAGACCCTGCGACGATTCTATTTTATTTATAACAGAATAGGAACTGCGAAAAGAAAGAGGATTTGCATACGAAACAACTGTATTTTTATCAATTGTGATAGCGGACGGACTGAAATTTACACATTTATTAACATAGTACCATCTATTACTGTACTAAGAACATTTGCAAAAAGAACATTTGACATGGAATTTTTCTCACTTACGAGAGGAATATCATTAGGCGGCGAAGTTCCGGCCTGAGAACGAATATTAACGGAGAGAATGGCGCTAGAATAGGCTTCGAACTTAACTGTGTTCGGCAATGACAATTCATAACATTGATCGTTATAAATGGATAATTCATGAACAAAAGATTCATCTTCAAAATTAAGATGACTTAAATTAGACGGAGAACGAACAAAATTGACATTGGATTCTTCAAAAAGTGGATGTGATTTATCGTACATACGAGGATCGATACTGGTTTTTGGATCATATATCAATGGATTATAAACAACCAGAGGAATTTGTGTGCACCCAATACTTTCGTTCATGTATAAACACTCATTTTTAAAATCGAAACTACTGGTATTATGAAGCCTAAAATAAATCGTACAAAGAGCATATTCCGCTAATAGAACATTGATCTCCGCAACAATTGCGATGTATATTTAAACAGACGATTGTTTAACAACATTTGGAGTTTGACACGCCCCAGATTGGGGGTACGACGTTACCAGAAATAGATTTCAAAACTATGTTGTTTTCTTCTAATTTTTGAGAGGATATAACTTCTTTAACTCTCGATACCTTCCCATCTAAAAGCGAGACTCCGTACCCAGATCTATGTAAACGAGTTATCCCCATCTATATAGAACTCATATTCGACGTCAAATCGGATCTTAACATAAAACTTTTCCTATAAGGTTGTCTTCTACCTTTTAACATCAGTGCGACACGGATTTGAATTAACTATATTGATATATTAGCCTCTAATTGGACATCACCCCACATTGCGAGACTGGAAAGTGTGGTCCCATTCAAAAAATGACTCACCTAGACGCAAGCAAGTGAAAGAATATTCACCTTAGAAAAACGATGCGGATTACGCAGATTTGCACAGCGATTTCGGGAGAAATCGGACGTCTGATACGGATTAAACTGGGTATATTTTTGCCCAAATGATTTATTTCTGTCATATTTATTATAAAAACTTACACCAGGATCATAATTAGGATCCAAAAGACTCACCTGGACTTCAGGATTCTCTTCCGAAAAACGTTTCTTCTCCTATCATTTTCCTTACTATTTTCTTTTTCGGGTTTTCGTACCGCGGTTTCATCGTAATTACATCGCATATTACGCCCCTTATTAACATTATTTGCACCCTTGGAGTATGAACTTGTCATATTTTGACCCTGATTCCCATTATAATGACTCCTGGAATATTTTTGAGCATTGTCAAAACGCGAATTTGACCCTCCTTGAACAGTCGGATTTTTACCAAAACTTGCTTGGTTATGATTAACACTGGAGTGTTTTTGAGGATAATTATTACTATTTTTAGAATAATTAGAATGATTTGAATGATTGATAACCCTATAACGACGTAAACCTTCTTCAGAAAGCGGTTGCCAAACTGTACCCCTACATTTAGCTTCCGAACCTCTAGAATGACTTTTGAAACACAAACTACAAAAAGGGCGAAAGATACAAGCGACAGTGCCGTGTCCATTATTCTCACATCGCCTACAAAACAATGGTTTTCTTACATTAGGACTCCTAGCAACAAAATTATTCACATTGGAAGAACGATCACGATAAAAACTTGGAACACTTTTTACATTATAAGACTGATGTGTTGAGGGGGAGGAGGAGAGATTTTTCTCGTTTGCGGTAGCATACACCTGGACTTAGAAACTGAACAGAATTCGATGTTTTGTTGAGAAGAAGAAACCTAACATTACCATTATTAAAACCACTCGTCCTTCCGTAAGATACGTTGTACCTGTTGAGGTATGGACTTATCTATGCTGAATTCTTCGTGTATAATCTTTTGGAATTGAGGCTTGACATTCGAATATAAATTAGAAAATAAGAGAAGACGACGCTGTTCGTCACTAAACTTTATATTATGTAATAAATCAGCAGAATCGATGAATGACTGTAATGACTTCTGAGCCTCTGTTAAGAACTCGGGTAATGAGTGATTAGGTGACCAATTGGTACCTACGAAGTCACTGAACGTTTCGAACGTGGATTTAGAAACGAGCGGATTGAGAACTAACGAAAGATCATTTTTAAACGACTCCCAGGAAACAGCCCCCCTAAGTTCTGGCGTACTTTGCACCAAATAAGCGACATTACCTTCTTTCTGCGAGACAAACCTTATGTAGGCCCTCAATTTTTCTATATCGCTTGTAATTCCTTCGTCCGCGAAGTAAGCGTCAACAGAATTGAACCAATCTGATAATTGAGGTCCACACCAATTATTATTAACAAACCCTATCAGCAGAGGAATATTTGGACGGGAGTGTGACAACCTGTCAATGTTAAGAACCGGACGTTGCATGGTCTCAGAATTAATTGAAGAATCAGCCGAAGAAATATTTTGAGCTACGTTTTCGTCAGCAGAATTTTTTACATCAATAACTATATTATCAGCGTTAGGATTATCAGAGATGTTGTCAAGATTGGAAATGTCGTCAGTGGACATGAATGAAAAATATTAAGAAAGAGATGGAAATGGACAACACACAAGAAACATATACAGACGAATATGAAAACAACTTACAAAACTGCACTCTTCTGCGACTATTCCGTATATACTATATGTGACATACCATATGTATTAAAAGAAAATATCAAAAGAGAAATCATTCAAAAAAAAATAATAATAATAAAAAATAATATAATATAATAGAAAAATAATAATATAATATAAATAACCAGTCCCTGTCTGACCCGGCACTATTTGGGCGGGCAGAATCCTCCTTGCGAGTTTTCGCTGAGCCACTGAATGCTTGACAATAACGAACGACGTCCTATATCGAAGAATTCAAAAAAGTTTCTTTTCTCCACAAAACATTTCTAGGGCACAATAAGAAAATTAATACAACAGGAAATATATATATATATATATATATTATATATATATATATATATATATATATATATATATAATATATATATATATATAATTATAATATATATATATATATATATATATATAATAAAAATGATATATAGATACTAATAATATATTATCTACCTTCCCTTTGGAAGTTGGGGAAAAAGCTATTTTTCTATAGCGTGATACGATTCACTCTCGCATGGATAGCACACTTCACCGACATACAATCCTTCAACGAGTGGGAGATTTCTTTGAGTTATGTAACCCCAAAATTTTCACGACAAAATAAAAAAAAATAACTTTTCTCTCATTCAGTAAGAGAGGAAAAGAAGAGACAGAATATGACTGCAATATATAATTGCCACAAAAGATTCCCCAAGTGGTTCTCGTCAAGACAATATTTCCCCGAAAATAAATTCACACATTCGTGAAGCCTAAACAATTACTCCACACGCAAAATTCCCAGAGCTTCATTGAAATGCATCATCTTAAACCCTACCCCAATCAAATAATGGATATTATATATATATTAGAATGAATATATATTAAAAATAATTATATGATATAGCAAATTTATATACTATACTATGATATCGTAAATGATACTAATATATTAAGAGAAGAAAAAAAAAAATAACAACAACAATTGTTTTTCTCAAATATGAAGTTTACCGTTATGAAAATTCT
Source organism: Trachelipus rathkii (assembly GCA_015478945.1). Lineage (NCBI taxonomy): Eukaryota > Metazoa > Arthropoda > Malacostraca > Isopoda > Trachelipodidae > Trachelipus > Trachelipus rathkii. The sequence continues at coordinate 21,547 of JABUQX010011903.1, read as the reverse complement.
CTTAATAGCGGTAGTGAAACCAGTAATAACCAGACTTCGGTCAGTCGATGAGGAGAAATCGCTAGCCTCAAAATGGTCTCTTTTATTATTCTAAAGTAAACAATATTATATGAAATATATACCAAATGCAAAAAAAAAAACAATTCTTTCACAAGATATATAAATATAATTGCTATATATATAAAAGATGTTTCCAACAATGTTTGGAACAGAAAATGATTATTTAGAAAATATATTAAACAGCTGTGTGCTTAAATGAAAGACAATATAATTTTTATGCGTGACTACTGTTATAAACACTGACGTCATTCAACACTAGACGTGCCTGGAGCCAATCAGAGCGAGAAGATTATTGACATATAAACGCGCATTTAAATAAAAAAAATGGATTTTCTTTAATAAAATATGACTATTATATAATAAAAGAAAGAATGGTTGTTATCTATAATTAAATATTTATTAATACAAACAAAAATGGATATTTCACAGACCTCTATTTCCCAGTATACCTTAACTTTTGATACCAACTATTTTAAATCTCTGATTGTCAGCAATGATATCCTCATCTATAATGGAGCGAAATGGATGTCGTAAGAATACTTCTCAATGGAGAACGACGAATATTCTTGAAGAAAATTCTTGAAGGAAAATCTTGAAGGAAATCTTGAAGTAAAATAGGCATCTACGTATAAAAACCACTTCTTACGGTCGCCATCAATCTTTTGATTGAGAAATAAATAATCTTCAGTAGATATCTTAGCGTAGAAAATAATGAATAAGACAAGTTCTGTTCACAGGAACACCAAAGTTCTGACACGGTTACAGCCAATTCTTCTTTCCCTGTTTCTATAACTCTTTTATATTACAGGTCTCTTTTCTTTTTCAGACTCGTGTGAAACCTACATGGAAATTATCGGACTCCAGAAGATAGATCCTTTTTGGCTTCCTGTGAACTTACGCTAGAACAAGAATATCTACGCTCGGACGAAATGAATAAGATGCTTCAAAATACTTAGGAGAATAATAGTGGACTTCGTTTAAATGAGTTTTAATGATTTAATACGTCATATATGCCTTTTCAATAAATGATACTTAAAATATAATTTGATATTCCTTCCTTTTATTTTACACAAATATCTTGATAAATGTCTTCTTAAAATTACAATAATTCTTAACTAAGATTGCAATATGCTTGAGATATATATTTGTACAAAATAGTTCATTGAATAAAATATATGAGTCACAAAATATTAAACAGATGTGAGTGGGAGAGTTTGAGTAAGATTGGTTGTGTTTTACCTGAAATGCCAGCCGGATGAGATATTACTATTCTTCAGTAATAAAGGAATTAGATTATGGAGAATCTTCACTTGCGTTTATTTTCAAAACAAGAATCAAACGGATACATAAGAATAAGATGCAAGACTTGACAATCTAACTTTTAGATAAATCGAGATAATGGAAGAATGTCTCTTCTAGACATATAATAGACACAGAGATTTTATGCTGATAATTCACAAAGCATAAATATTGATTTGGCTGCATGA
>JABUQX010011903.1:0-12500 GCA_015478945.1 Trachelipus rathkii | reverse complement strand
CCACACACCTCACAAAACCATATGATATATATATATATATATATATATATATATATATATATATATATTATAGTATATAATATATATATATAATTAATTATATATATATATTATATAATTATATATATATATATATTAATATATATATATTATATATATTATAATATATATATATATGGTGATTCATTGGATTTGGAAGTTGTATAACAAAAGTTTATGGAGGGTATAGTTCCGAGTGGGATTGGAGGACGTCATATTAGCTACCTTTATATAAGGGTAAGGGGAAAAGGGTAACTGTAAGTATTATAGGGGGAATTAGTTATTGAGTGTTGTAGGGAAGATATATGTTTGTATTTTCGTTTTGAAAGAGTGTGTCGAATGAGTGAAGAACTAATTTGGGGAAGACAAGGTGCGTTTAGAAGTGTAGAGGATGTGTGGATCAAATCTGTACATTGAAACAAAATGATTGAGAATAATGAGGAGGAGAAGAATAAATTGTATTAGGTTTTATGGATTTCCAACAGGCGTATAATAGGATTAATAGGGAATCTATGGCAGGTGTTAGTGATATGGTGTTTGGTGGTAAGCTTCTGAATAGAATCAAAAGTATGTATGACGATAGTGAAGCGTCGTGCTAAGAATAAATAGAGTGGAATGTGATTGTTTAATATTAATGCGGAGGAGACTAGGGATGTGGAATGTCTCCTTGGCAATCCAATCTTGTATATGGATAAGGTTATGAAGAATTAGAGGTAGGGGTACAAGGGACAGAGTTAGAATGAATGGAGAATGGATGAGAGTGGAGGATTCCTACCTATTATATGGGGATGATTTGGTTTTGTTGTCTGGCGAATCTGAAGAGAGTTTGAGAGAATTGGTAGAGAGATTTGATAGGGTGTGTAAAAGAAAGGTTTGAAAGTAAACGTAGAAAAGAGTAAGGTTATGGTTGTGAGTGAGGAAGTCCTCGGTGTGAAGTTATGTTAGATGGTTGAGCAGCAGCTGCGAAAAGTGTCTGAATTTAAATATTTAGGATATTGTTGGAATGAAAAGGGAGAGGATGATGCAGAGTGTTAGTAGGAAAATTGTGGGCACTAAGGTGGCTGGTGTAGTTAAATCGTTGGTGGATGTAAAGGGACTGAAGTGTTGAGTGCGCTAGGGTCTTACATGAGGTATGTTGTTACCCGTGTTAATTTATAGTAGTGTGACTAGGTCTGGAATAAGAGGTCTAGATCTAAATTACAATGTGTTCGATGGACAATCTTAGTGGCGGTTAGGTGTGAGAAGAATTGATAAAATAGGAATGAACGTATTAGAGAGTTGTTGGTGTGGAGATTTGGGGTAAATGCAGAGAATAAATGAAAGTTACGTTTGAGATGGTTTGGTCATTGTGAAGGCATGGTGACAGGACGGTCGCGTTAAAACTGATGTATAGTGGTAAGTGTGTTGGGAATCGACGGATGAGGACGACAGAAGGAAAAGTGTAATGAGCAGAAAAGGAATGCATGGGAAGAGAGAAATGAGAGTTTGGGCAAGAGGCGAGAAGAACAGGTGCATACAGGAGTGAATGTGGTGTTTTGTAGGAGTATGCGGTTGTAGCCCACCTGGGCCAAGGAATGAACCCCACATTGTACGAGAGGTCATAGTGGGGTCAATCGCAGTCCCGTGTGAGCTCTAGGGTGGATTCTGACTGCGACGAGGTCTCACTAATTGGTAAAAAAGGGGGCGGTAAGGCTGGCTTTCTTTTAGACTTGCTTCATATTCTTTACTATTTTTATGTTTCCGGTATATGTTACGCACCTTGCCTCCAGTCTTGGGAGTAAGATGGTGGTGATGATGATGATGATAATGATGATGATGACGATGATGATGATGATGATGATGATGATAATGATGATATATATATATATATAATTATAAATATATATATTATATATATATACTATATAATATATATATAATTATATATATAATATATATATATATATATATTATATATTATAATATAGTTGAAAAAATCAATTGATTTTTTACGTGCCATCCCTGTATATATATATTGTGGAAGGGTACTCTCTGTGGAAGTGGAAAGAACATTTATACAGAGCTGAACTACAGAGCTGAACTACAAAGTTACAGAGTAGAGCCGAACACGCCCTATGTTTAAGATGTGGTGGTAGTTTCGTGGAACTAAGCCACGCCACCAAGCCGCCGAATTATCACTTTTTAAAATCGCAACAGCACGTAGCTTCCTTCTAGAGAATTAGTACAAAATAATAGCAAAATTACAACTTTATATTAAAATACAAGCAAATGAATGCTAGTTAAATAATTAAACCCAAAAACAAGGTGAGTTTAGAATAAGGGCAGCCTATTAAGTACATTTTTAGGTTAGAGCAAAGTTAGGCGAACCTAGACTAGTCGGCGGAGCCTAAAGCTGAGGTTTAGAAATAGGTTGCAACGAAAACGCATTAGATTGAATAGCGTATCAAAAAGAATGCCTAAAATCTAGTAGGAAAACCAAGTGAAGTGTTCATGCATGCCAGTGTAAAATTCGCAGTAAGCTTAAGTAGCAGTTCAAGCAATTAGCCAAACTTAGGGGTTAGAGACTAGTGTAAGGAGAAAACTAGGTGGAGATTAAGAGTTGCATGTATCTTTAAGTATGTGGGAAATAACAGCTCTGGGATAGGCCGTTATTTCCGCACATATCTAACCCTAGCGGACGTAAACGTTACATAGCAGTTTGGAGTGAGGCTAAGCTGGGGTGATAGTAGTGCAGAGGTGAACAGCCCAAAAATGTTAGAATTAGAAACTTTTACACATATCTTAGCGAAATATAGTAAATAGAGGTCGCATAGATCGGTATTTACTATATCTAACCCTAGCGGACGTAAACGTTACATAGCAGTTTGGAGTGAGGCTAAGCTGGGGTGATAGTAGTGCAGAGGTGAACAGCCCAAAAATGTTAGAATTAGAAACTTTTACACATATCTTAGCGAAATATAGTAAATAGAGGTCGCATAGATCGGTATTTACTATATCTAACCCTAGCGGACGTAAACGTTACATAGCAGTTTGGAGTGAGGCTAAGCTGGGGTAATAGTAGCGCAGAGGTGAACAGCACCAAATCTCTCTCTCTCTCTCTCTCTCTCTCTCTCTCTCTCTCTCTCTCTCTCTCTCTCTCTTCTCTCTCTCTCTCTTCTCTCTCTTCTCTCTCCTCTCTCTCCTCTATCTCTCTCGCCAGTCAAAGAAGTTACAATAACCTAGGCAATTTTGTAGTATATGTGCCTGTGTGAGACTCATACCAAATGTAATGCTGCTTTATGCAAATGTATATCGGGGAGGATCCTTTTCCTGCCTGTGTATGCATATACATAAAACAGCCTCTCTCAAACTAATAATCTTTTGTACTGTGTGAGACTCATATCAAAGGCAATGCTGCTTTATGCAAATGTATATCAGGGAGAATCCTTTTTCTGCCTGTGTATGCATATACATAAAACAGCCTCTCTCAAACTAATAATCATTTGTACTACTACTCCACATAAGCTTCATGTTCTGTAGGAATTCTTCCTGCAGAATATGGTTCATATGTGGAATAGTAATAACTAGGCAATGCTGCTTTATGCAAATGTATATCAGGGAGAATCCTTTTTCTGCCTGTGTATGCATATACATAAAACAGCCTCTCTCAAACTAATAATCATTTGTACTACTACTCCACATAAGCTTCATGTTCTGTAGGAATTCTTCCTGCAGAATATGATTCATATGTGGAATAGTAATAACTAGGTTTACCCTGTTCTAATTCTTTGTTTTTGTTTTTTTTAGGACAGGGGTCCAACCCTCACTTGTAAATTAGAAGTAGGAAAATAAAAATTGTAAGCACATTAACTTCTCAATCAACCTTAAAGAAGCGGTCCTAAGCACCCAGCTTCAGATAGTGACCCCGAAGAGTGAAGATTAGATTCCCAGGCGGGAATCAGAACACCCACAACAAGACCAAGAAAAACTATTACAAACGAACCCAATCACTTTTGTACCGTTTGTAGGTATTGTTTTTTTTAACGGGTAGATTTACCCACTCATTGTGTTTGTGCCTTTTTCTATCTACTTCACAGCTTTCTCGAGCCCAGCTGCAGCCATCAAGAGCCAGCTCCGTCGGCAGAGTATCAAACTAACGCTGTTGGACCCCTGCCTTGGTACAGTTCTGTATTTCATGCGGAACATATAATTTGTTCTACATTCGGGTATTTTTTTATTTTTTTTTTCTTATCAAATTTATTATTATTCTTATTATTAATATTATATTATTATTATATATTAAATCTTACTATCATATTATTATTATTATATTATTATTATTATTATATCGCCCTTGTTGTGGTATCCCTAACAAGGTGAAGCCGCAACTTGTGTGCTGTGGATACCCTCGTACACTCACTCAAATAAAAAAAAAAATAATAGTAAAAAAAAAAAAAAAAAAGATTTTAAATTAGTTTTTTTTTTTTTTTTTTTATATATATATATATCTATATAAGTATTTTGGCAATTTATATCGCAACAGCCTCATTTTAATCCTTGGTCTAGCTCCTAAGGTTGTAATTTCTTTGATTTTTCCACCATCGGTCCGTTATTAGTGCCTCCGCTCGCTCCACATCTTATTTAACTTCTTTTCTTTCCTTCACTCTGCCAACTTCTACGCCTTTCATCATGTCTACTCCCTCGCGAGCATTCCATTTGCAACCTTTCTTCGTAAACAATCCCGAGCTTTGGTTTGACCTGGCTGAGTCGGCGCTCCTGACCATCGAAGACGAGAAGGAGAGATATTCGAGAGTTGTGAATGCTCTACCAGAATCTTGCCTCCTCAAAATCAGGGATGGTCTGGCAACAACTAGAAACTCTACAACCCCTTACAACACGCTCAAAACCCTTATTATCGACCGCTTGGCTCCCACCAGAGAGGAACAATTGGAAACTCTGCTTGGAGGCATCTCACTGGGCGACCAGAAACCCTCGGAACTGATGGTAGGGATGCTGAGTTTGTTGGGCGGCACTCCATCTACACGGGAAGAGAAAATAATTCGCACCCTCTTCCTCCAGAAGATGCCTGCTCGACATCACAGCGTACTGCAATCAATAAACCCGACGTTGTCCCTCACTGAGTTTGCCGCTACAGCAGACAGAATTTTGCGCCCCCCGATGGAGCCTTTGGTCCACACCTCTTACGCCGTTTCCTCTCTTTCTCCTACCTCTTCAACTCTCGCACCTCCTCAACCATCTACAACTCACGCCCAACACATTCCCCAGTACTCTACCAACAACTCCGCCACCCTTCCTCCCCCTCTCGTTCCTCAACCGCCTTCTGCCGCCTATCCAGCTCAACCTCCTTATTCTCACCCACACCAACCTTCCTACTCTCACGCTTTCGCAGTACAACCTCCTCCTTCGGCAGCTCTGGATACCCGGGTTTCGGTTCTCGAAACTGGCATGGCCGATATTAAAACGGCCCTTCTCTCCCTTACAGCGGCAATTAATAATAACACTTTTCGCTCTCGTGATCCCACTCCTTCCAACTTTCGTCCTTCTCGCGGTCCTCGTTCACCTTCTGCTTCTTCCTCACGCCAGCGCCAGTATCCTCATGGGTACTGTTATTATCACCATACTTTCGGCATGGATGCCAAGAAATGCGATCCTTCCTGCCCTCTCTATCAGGGAAACTCAGCAGCCAACCCGTCGTAGGGGCGACGGGAGATGCTGGTGCTTTTTCTTCTTCCCCTCCTACTACACAGGATGTTCTTCGTATCTACGATCATTCCATAAACTTGCCTTCTTGATCGATTCCGGCGCTAGCCTTTCGATTTTACCACACAACCCTTCTCAAGACTCGGCTATCCCTCTTTCAGGCCGTCAACTCTTCGCTGCTAATGGCTCTTCCATTCCGGTATATGGAGAGCGTTTATGTACGTTGGATCTGTCTCTCCGCCGCCAGTTCCGTGGGTTTTTCTCGTCGCTGAAGTGACACAGCCCATCCTCGGCGCTGACTTTTTGTCCCATTTCAATCTTATGGTAGACCTTCGTAATAGGCGTCTAGTTGACGGTGATACTTCTCTTTACTCTCACGGTTCCCTAGGTTCTTCAGAGCTAAGGGGCATTTCCGCTATCGCCCCGCCTTCTTCGGTAGTGTCTCCCTTCCTTTCTATCCTGCAGGAGGACTTTCCTTCTTTATTGCATCCTTGCTCTTCAGACACCCCTCTTAAGCATTCTGTGGAACATCATATAGAGACCACTGGCCCACCCACCTTTGCTCGAGCTCGCCGCCTCCCTCCTGATAAACTCAAAGCCGCCAAGGCCGAGTTTGATCACATGTTGCAACTTGGCATTGTGCGCCCTTCCAAGAGTTGTTGGTCTTCTCCGCTACACATGGTCCCTAAGGGCACCACGGGCGATTGGAGACCCTGTGGTGATTTTAGGGCTTTGAATTCTGCCACAACACCGGATAGGTACCCTGTACCGCATATACAAAGTTTCACTTCCCACCTGTCTGGCAACACCATTTTTTCTTCTTTGGACTTAATTCGAGCCTACCATCAGATACCCGTGGCTCCGGAGGACGTTCCCAAGACAGCTGTAATCACCCCCTTTGGCCTCTTTGAGTATACAAGAATGCCATTCGGTTTGAAAAATGCAGCCCAGTCCTTCCAGAGGTTCATCGATTCTATCCTCCGTGGCCTTCCTTTTGCTTGGGCATATTTAGATGATCTTTTAGTCGCTTCCTCCTCTCCTGAAGAACATATGGATCACCTACGTGCCGTTTTTGGTAGGTTGGATGATGCGGGAATTCGTCTCAATCCTACCAAGTGCGTATTCGGCGCGTCTTCTCTTACGTTCCTTGGTCACACAGTCTCGGCTGAGGGTATTTGCCCTCTTGTAGACCGTGTCGCCGCTATCCGAGCCTTTCCTCTTCCCCAAAATCAAAAGCAACTTCGTCAATATCTGGGAATGATCAACTTTTACCACAGATTTCTGAAATCAGCGGCAGCCCTCCTAGGCCCGCTTACCGCACTCATTCGTCCTAAACAGCGAGGCAGCACCACTAAAGTCGACTGGTCTCCGGCAGCAGAGTCTGCTTTTGAGGCTTCCAAAGAAGCCCTCGCCTCCGCCACTCTTTTAGTTCATCCCCACGATACCGCACCAGCGAGAGTGCAGGTAGATGCCTCCGATTTCGCTGTTGGTGCGGTGCTTCAGCAGTTCCAAAAGGGCGAATGGTGCCCACTTGCCTTCTTTTCACGCAAGCTGCAACCCGCCGAAACAAGGTATAGTGCTTTTGGACGGGAATTGCTTGCTATGTACCTTGCTGTTCGCCATTTTCGGTACTTTCTGGAAGGACGGGAGTTCCACATCCTGACCGACCACAAAGCGATCACTTTCGCAATGGCTTCACGGCATGAACGTCACTCCCCCCGTGAAGCTCGTCATCTTGAATTCGTTTCCCAGTTTACGACAGACATACGTCACATCTCCGGAGTGGATAATTTCACCGCGGATGCTCTTTCTCGGATTGAAATTAACGCTCTTTCCCCCATTCCTGACATTGATTATGCAGCCATGGCCACGTGCCAGGAGCAAGACAATATCGATCTTCAGCAGGACTCTTCTCTACAGCTGCAGTGGCTCAATCTTCCGGGCATAGAGAAGAGACTCTTGTGTGACACTTCAACAGGCCACCCTCGCCCTTTCGTTCCAAATTCTCTGCGAAAGGCAGTCTTCTGCAATCTCCACTCGCTTTCACACCCTGGCGTCGAGGCTTCACGCAAACTGGTAACGGCTCGTTTTGTGTGGCCTAAAGTTAACGCCGACGTAGCGAACTGGGTCCGCGCCTGTATGGCTTGTCAGCGCTCCAAAGTGCAAAGACATACTAAAGCTCCCTTAGGCACTTTCTTGCCTCCTGGTCAACGGTTTGAGAGAGTCCACATCGACATTGTTGGACCTCTCCCACCTTCTCATGGCAAGCGATATATCCTCACCTGTATTGATCGGTTTACTCGTTGGACGGAAGCTATCCCACTCTCTGTCGCTACAGCCGAATCTATTGCTAAAGCTTTCTTGTTCCATTGGATCTCTCGGTTTGGCATTCCTCTCTCGGTCACGACGGATCAAGGTCGCGTTTTCGAATCCTTCCTTTGGAAAGATTTGATGCGCTTGCTTGGTTCTGAGAAGATCCATACAACCAGTTTCCACCCTATCTCGAACGGGATTTGTGAAAGGTTTCACCGTCAGCTAAAGGCTTCTCTCATGGCACATCCACAACCAGAACATTGGACGGAAGCCCTCCCTTTGGTTATGCTTGGTATACGCACGGCCGTTAAGGAAGACCTTCAGTGTTCAGCTTCCGAACTCGTTTATGGCTCTACTCTCCGTCTGCCGGGCGAGTTCTTCTCTCAATCTTTCCCTCCTGCTACTGCTGATCCCACCCTATACCTCACCCGTTTGAAACGCTGTGCCCTCTCCTGGAGACCTACTCCGACCCGCCAGCAAAAGGTGCACTCTTACATTCCGAAAGATCTCTCTTCTTGTACCCATGTTTTGGTGAGGCATGACTCTCACCGTTCTCCTCTCCAACCCAAGTACGACGGGCCCTTCCCGGTGTTACTTCGGAAGGAGAAGTTCTTCAAAGTACAGCTTCCTACTCGTACCGACGTTATATCGATCGATCGTCTCAAACCTGCCTATTTTGAGGCGAATCCTCCTGACGTCCAAGATTCGGACTTGTTTCCAAAACCAATTCTGATTCCTTTGGATACATCATCTTCTTATCCTGTACCAGATTCTCCACCTCCTTCATCTCCTCCCGACTCTTCTCCTCCTTCATCTCCCTCTGACTCTCCATCTCCACCACTCCTTCCTCTTGACCCAGATCCTCTTCCTTTTCCTCCTTCTCCTCTCCCTCTACCGTCCCCTCCCATTCCACCACCTCCTGCCATGCCTTCCACAAGTCGTACTGCAGATGTTCCACTTCCCTCTCGTATTCCTCGCCCTCTCGTCCACACTCCTGCACCTCCAACACCAGCTCCTCGTTCTCGCCCTCGTCCTGGTTTGCAGCCGCCTGCGTCCAGAGACTTATCGAGCAGAGGCCGTCAATTGCGCCGGCCACTCCGCTACCGGGATTAGAGCGCCCCGGCCTCAGCTCTGCAGGGGGGTACTGTGGAGAGGTACTCTCTGTGGAAGTGGAAAGAACATCTATACAGAGCTGAACTACAGAGCTGAACTACAAAGTTACAGAGTAGAGCCGAACACGCCCTATGTTTAAGATGTGGTGGTAGTTTCGTGGAACTAAGCCACGCCACCAAGCCGCCGAATTATCACTTTTTAAAATCGCAACAGCACGTAGCTTCCTTCTAGAGAATTAGTACAAAATAATAGCAAATTACAACTTTATATTAAAATACAAGCAAATGAATGCTAATTAAATAATTAAACCCAAAAACAAGGTGAGTTTAGAATAAGGGCAGCCTATTAAGTACATTTTTAGGTTAGAGCAAAGTTAGGCGAACCTAGACTAGTCGGCGGAGCCTAAAGCTGAGGTTTAGAAATAGGTTGCAACGAAAACGCATTAGATTGAATAGCGTATCAAAAAGAATGCCTAAAATCTAGTAGGAAAACCAAGTGAAGTGTTCATGCATGCCAGTGTAAAATTCGCAGTAAGCTTAAGTAGCAGTTCAAGCAATTAGCCAAACTTAGGGGTTAGAGACTAGTGTAAGGAGAAAACTAGGTGGAGATTAAGAGTTGCATGTATCTTTAAGTATGTGGGAAATAACAGCTCTGGGATAGGCCGTTATTTCCGCACATATCTAACCCTAGCGGACGTAAACGTTACATAGCAGTTTGGAGTGAGGCTAAGCTGGGGTGATAGTAGTGCAGAGGTGAACAGCCCAAAAATGTTAGAATTAGAAACTTTTACACATATCTTAGCGAAAATATAGTAAATAGAGGTCGCATAGATCGGTATTTACTATATCTAACCCTAGCGGACGTAAACGTTACATAGCAGTTTGGAGTGAGGCTAAGCTGGGGTGATAGTAGTGCAGAGGTGAACAGCCCAAAAATGTTAGAATTAGAAACTTTTACACATATCTTAGCGAAATATAGTAAATAGAGGTCGCATAGATCGGTATTTACTATATCTAACCCTAGCGGACGTAAACGTTACATAGCAGTTTGGAGTGAGGCTAAGCTGGGGTAATAGTAGCGCAGAGGTGAACAGCACCAAATCTCTCTCTCTCTCTCTCTCTCTCTCTCTCTCTCTCTCTCTCTCTCTCTCTCTCTCTCTCTCTCTCTCTCTCTCTCTCTCTCTCTCTCTCTCTCTCTCTCTCTCGTCAAAGAAGTTACAATAACCTAGGCAATTTTGTAGTATATGTGCCTGTGTGAGACTCATACCAAATGTAATGCTGCTTTATGCAAATGTATATCGGGGAGGATCCTTTTCCTGCCTGTGTATGCATATACATAAAACAGCCTCTCTCAAACTAATAATCATTTGTACTACTACTCCACATAAGCTTCATATTCTGTAGGAATTCTTCCTGCAGAATATGATTCATATGTGGAATAGTAATAACTCGGCAATGCTGCTTTATGCAAATGTATACCGGGGAGGATCCTTTTCCTGCCTGTGTATGCATATACATAAAACAGCCTCTCTCAAACTAATAATCATTTGTACTACTACTCCACATAAGCTTCATATTCTGTAGGAATTCTTCCTGCAGAATATGATTCATATGTGGAATAGTAATAACTAGGTTTACCCTGGTCTAATTCTCTAATTCTTTGTTTTTGTTTTTTTTAGGACAAGGGGTCCAACCCTCACTTGTAAATTAGAAGTAGGAAAATAAAAATTGTAAGCACATTAACTTCTCAATCAACCTTAAAGAAGCGGTCCTAAGCACCCAGCTTCAGATAGTGACCCCGAAGAGTGAAGATTAGATTCCCAGGCGGGAATCAGAACACCCACAACAGGGCCAAGAAAAACTATTACAAACGAACCCAATCACTTTTGTACCGTTTGTAGGTATTGTTTTTTTAACGGGTAGATTTACCCACTCATTGTGTTTGTGCCTTTTTTTATCTACTTCACAGCTTTCTCGAGCCCAGCTGCAGCCATCAAGAGCCAGCTCCGTCGGCAGAGTATCAAACTAACGCTGTTGGACCCCTACCTTGGTACAGTTCTGTATTTCATACGGAACATATAATTTGTTCTACATTCGGGTATTATTATTTTTTTATTGTTCTTATCAAATTTATTATTATTATTATTATTATTATTATTATTATTATTATTATTATTATTATTATTATTATTATTATTATTATTATTATTATTATTATTATTATTATTATTATTATTATTATTATTATTATTATCATTATTATTATTATTATTATTATTATTTATTAATATAAGTATTATTATTATTATTATTATTATTATTATTATTATCGCCCCCGTTGTGGTATCCCTAACAAGGTATAGCCACACCTTGTGTGCTGTGGATACCCTCGTACACTCAAAAAAAAAAAAAAAAAAGTAAAAAAGAAGAAAAAAAAAAAACATCAAAAAAAATATATATATATATATATATATATATATATATATATATATATATATATATATATATATATATATATAACTCTTATTATAAAAACAACAATAATAATATATATATATATATATATAATAATATATATATATATATGTATATCTTCTTTGTAATATATATATGTATATCAACAACCAACCAATATATGCCTTATTTGCTGTAACAACAATAACATATAACATATATCTGCTAATAATATATTTACGTATGTATATATGTATATAAGTATTTTAGACGATTTATGTCGCAACAGCCTCATTTTTAATCCTTGGTCTAGCTCCTAAGGTTGTAATTTCTTTGATTTTTCCACCATCGGTCCGTTATTAGTGCCTCCGCTCGCTCCACATCTTATTTAACTTCTTTTCTTTCCTTCACTCTGCCAACTTCTACGCCTTTCATCATGTCTACTCCCTCGCGAGCATTCCATTTGCAACCTTTCTTCGTAAACAATCCCGAGCTTTGGTTTGACCTGGCTGAGTCGGCGCTCCTGACCATCGAAGACGAGAAGGAGAGATATTCGAGAGTTGTGAATGCTCTACCAGAATCTTGCCTCCTCAAAATCAGGGATGGCCTGGCAACAACTAGAAACTCTACAACCCCTTACAACACGCTCAAAACCCTTATTATCGACCGCTTGGCTCCCACCAGAGAGGAACAATTGGAAACTCTGCTTGGAGGCATCTCACTGGGCGACCAGAAACCCTCGGAATTGATGGTAGGGATGCTGGGTTTGTTGGGCGGCACTCCATCTACACGGGAAGAGAAAATAATTCGCACCCTCTTCCTCCAGAAGATGCCTGCTCGACATCACAGCGTACTGCAATCAATAAACCCGACGTTGTCCCT
>JABUQX010011902.1:22500-32500 GCA_015478945.1 Trachelipus rathkii | reverse complement strand
AGAGGGCGAAGTTGCTGGAAATTTAGGTCCTTTATTTTGAAAAATTTCTTCATACATAAAAGGAAGCGGTCACAGAACCATTTAGAATTCGAAAAGGAATCAGAGTTCGTAGTGGAATTCAAATTAGTTTCTGCCCATAATCCAAACTTGAATGATGAAAGAAATCCATACCGTAAAGGAAGTTTGCTATGTCTGACAATGAATCCTCGAACTGTGAGAGTTGTGAAAAGATGAAGACCATAATCAAAAATTAGAAATAAAAATTGAAGTCCAGCATCGATAATGTTCGTTTGCTTGAGTCATTTTCTCCTAGTGTTCTGATAGGGAATTTTAGTATCATTTTAGTTTTTTCTTTTTCTTCATTTTGGTTTTTTTCAGAAGGCCAACGTTGATTGAAGTTCTGGGTGTTCTACTCCTGGTTCACCAATTATATAGGGTATGACTTGCTAAGTTGGTGGCTTATTTTAAGAGCAAGCCCCTATATAAGAGGATGGTGGTAATTTAAAGATCCATATTTTGAATGAGGTATTTATTTAACATAAGTAAATATTCAATAAAAGTAAAGAAGTAACAAAAGTCCCTTCTGTTGAGATACTCTCTCTTCGTAGGCGAATTGGTAGTCACAGACTTTCCAGCGCGTTTACCTCCCTTTCCTCTGACTCTTCGTTTTGTGCGAAAATTTGGTGATCGAAATTCAGAGTCGCAGACCTTTCCTTGAAATTACCTCTCTTGCCGGGAGGAATTATCAGACAAATTTGATCCCTATATAAGGTGTTAGTTAGGAATAAAGCTTTAGGTCTTATCTTATGAGCTGAGCTGACCAAAATATAAAATAATTCCCAATATATAAATTCAAGCTCGAAACATAAATTAAGGACATAAAAGTATGTCCAAAGATATAAAATAATTCCAACCAAAAATATAAATCCAAGCATATAAACTATGCCCAGAAATAAAAATGACTCCACCTATACAATAAAGTTATAAGAATGTATGTATCAACCTCAGCTTATAGAGTATCTATGTGCATTTATGTTTGATGTCTAATGTTTCATTTGATAATTATTATTGACTAAATTCATTTTAATAATGGACTGACTTGTCACATTGTAGTAAAAGAGTGGGTATCAAATAATAAGAGCCTCAATAATATAGTGATGTTGAGCAAGTAACATACTTCCCTTAGTCTATAACTACTCCGTATTTATCATCTTCAAATACACATAACTTCTCTTACTTACTACTGTTCTACACTAACAGTCATAAAGTTTATAAGAATGTCTGTATCAGACCTCGGCTATATATATTATGGCATATACTATCGGTAATACTTTCACTAAATACTTTATCATTCCCTCACAGTCTCTAATCTATTTATTATCTATCGATATGCTTTATCCAAGTCTTATTAAACATTTAGTATCGGTGCATTCCAGTAAAATTCCAGATCCTTCCTTCTTCCAAATGTATTTTCAATTACTTGTCTTAGACAATATTATTATAGTTAAATAAAAATAGAGAAATAGGTCTGTTAGGTATCATATTTATCACTACTGGTCTGAAACCGTGCTATATGCTCATAATTTATCCAATTCATCTGTCCTTACGACTCCAATATCCTATCATAACAATTAATATTATACGTTTTGAGTTACCAAGATTCTACATCTACATATATATTTAATTCATCTCAACCGCCCTACCAACAATACTATGCCTCTATTAAAAGTTATAGACCGCTTTTTATCTATTATTTTAATCTCCCTATCTTATATATATGTATTCACAGACAGATTACTTGCTTTCCTCTCTTAATCACTATGATTGAGTGTATAATATTAATTTATTATCATTTATCTTATTATTATCACAATTACACTTGTTAAGTGTGTTAAAATAATACATATTAATCTTGTCAACCTAATTACTTAGATTACTTGATGTACCCATATAGTGGTTCCCTGGATAATATGTTTTTGTGATATAAGTTTGCGCTTGATAATTCTTAATATATTGCCGATTTAATTTGCGATTTTTATCTTAATGACTGGACTCTGTAACTCACTCGCAATTATAATTAATTGGAGAATGAAATAATTGCCTCTTTCAACAATTAATACCAAGAGTACGATGAGTCACTGCAATGAATGTAGCAAATTTCTAAATTATCCCTATAGGTGTTCTGTACATTACCTCGCATAACGGCGCCAAGATATTACATTACATGATAAAATCAAACCATAACTTTCGACAAAGCGTCAAATTTTTGAATAAACATCAACAATAATTTACGAGAATTTTACACGCTCGTAAAATAATTGAATAACCTTATCCTATTGTAAATATTGCGAAATTTAGCACTACCGCTCCACTATTTATTTACTACTACATACCTATCCTCTTTCTAAATCTATAGAATAGAGTAGTATATTTCATCCTATACTATTCTATACTATTTAAAAATACACAATATTTGCTGGGAAGTAAATTTAATGAATGATTGTATATTTATGCGTATATTTAGCATGTAATATACTATAGCTAAAAATTTTCCCGGTATCTATTATATATTTATATATTATCAAAAATCAATTACTTCCAAAAGGCGAAGTTGCAGGTTCGATGTCTCACACCTTCGTATAATAATATAATTAATTGCGGAAGCCAATAATATTATATATAATATAAGTTATTTCCTGATGATATTGTCACACTCTGATTAATCCTCTATTTCTATGGAGACTCTATACCCTACTGCCCTATTATCCTATACTCCAAATAGTATATAATTAGTCACTCATTTAACTTATCTTACTCTTATTAATTATTAACATCTCTCTGTACATATATAGTATTAATTATTAAATCTTACTTTACTTATTTAATTATCTTAATCCTATGTTATATATGAACGCCTACACCTCGTATTATATCTTATTCTATTATTCATATTATCCATAATATATATTTTTTACCCTTAATTTCTTTGTTTTATGTAAGTATCATCTAGGCGGTCTTATTACAGTCCTCAATTCCAATCCTCAAATGAACCCGTATCTTCTTATTTTCTTCCCCCCCCCTGCGACTATATATTTTTTAATCTTTTTATATATAATGAAGTTATGTATATATAAAATATAATTATATTTAATATATGTTATATATATAGTAGATACTATAATTTATTATAATATAATTTAGTTTATATATTATTAATAATATATATATATATATATATATATAGTATACTATATTAAATGTACAGAGATTTGTTTTTTAGGTCGGAGTCCCGGCTCGAAAATTTTTATTCTATCTTCTCGAGTTAATATATTATTACATGTTACTGCTTCTCCAAAAGTAAGATGTATGATGCGGAATTAATTCATATGTATTTGGATACTTACCTGAAATTACATAAGTTAATCTTCTGCGAAGCATGACCCTTTTGGGGTAGGTACCAACTCAAGCTGGTTCCAAAGTTTCTTCCACGTTCAAGCAGTACCCGTGGAAAGTTCTAATTTTACCTGTGATAAAAGTTGGTGTTTAGTTCACGTGTTATACAATGTATATTTTATATAATATATTGAGTTTTTCATTCGCCCCAAAATTATGGCCCTTCCAACTTCTATTTCAACTAGGAAGAGGTAAGATAAATTCGCCACGGAAGCTAGATCTAGGCATGTATGGAGTAATTGTAGAAGTTACTTAAATGTTTTTTCTTCGGCCAGGAAATTCTAAACTGAGAGTTTGTCAGGTGTGTAAGATCTTTGAATAATAAAGACGTTGAAATAACTGTCTGTTCCAGAAGGTTTACATAATTTTAAACCACGGCTGTCAATAACAAACAATAATCAGTGTTTTCAACTTGGACTTGCTCATACGTGCGTGCTTATTCTCAAGACTAAGGAGAATTTTTTATGTGGCCTTCTCGAAATACTGTTGGCGTTTTGTCGTTTCAGGATCTGATAAACTCTAAAAAACCCTTGATTCATCGCCTTTTTATAACTTTATCCAAAAATTGTGCTCCTAATTTCGATGTCATTCAATTAAATTCTAATGAAAATTTTGACCCCTGTTCGCTTCTTGCTCCACAGATACAAGTTTTCGGCACTAATTTTGCACAAATTTTTTGCATGTGCAAATGTTCAGTTAAAATTCTATGAGAACTGCATTTTTTATCCAAACCAATTTTCTTCTGCAATCACTCTGACACTGAACCGTCTGTCTCTCTCCATCACAGTTCTGACAACTTCCACATTTTTCATCGGTTTGTTGACGAGATTGGTCTTTCCACAACGAGGTGTCATCTTCAAACATTTTTTCTCGGCCCTCTTTAGAAAGCTTGTGCCACTTAGTTCTCTACGTTATAGAATATGGCATTCACACCATAAGCTTCGTTTAAAGAAGGTACTCTAAATATGGACGTGTTAGCGTCAGTCGGCAGAGTTGTATGTTTTCACACGCAGTTATTTTAGGGTGGAGGAGCAAAAGTGACCTCTCTTGAGTTGTACGATATTTACCCTGCATCGCATATAAAACAGTAACGAGGATAGAAAAACACGCCCATACACAAAAAGATGTAGTACAAAAAATAACGTAATGAGGTAGAAACACAACGCTACCTAAACCACTAAAACAGATGTAGATGCGACTCAAGTAACTGACTTTATAAATCTGGTTAAAACTGGTAGGAATATGTTAGAATAGGTTAAACAGCTTAATTCACTCGTATACTCACGGAGGAGCTACTACTTCAGTTCGTTCATGGATGATCAGTAAACTTACTTGTGGGACAGAGTTAGTATATATATATAAATTAATAATATAATATATATATATTATTATATATAATATATATATATTAATAATATTATTATATATATTAATATATAGTTATATTATATTATATTATATAATATATATATTATATTAATATTATATATATATATATATATATTTATAATATATTATATATATTAAAATATATATATTATATACTTAATATATATATTATATATAATATGTGAGTGTGTGTGTGATGTGAGTAGTGTGTATGTAGTGTGTGTTGGTGGATGTGTATGGTGTTAGGGTGTGGGTTAGTGGTAGTTATTTATATTAGTGTTGATGTATGTTTATGATGTTGAGTTAGTGTATAGTATATAATACGCAGGACTTGAGTTTAGAGAGCTAGCCAATAATGACGTTATGTGATAGTTAGATTATTATATATATTCCTACTGCTCTCACACTGATATCTCAATAGACGGCTGTAGGGTTGGTAAATACTATCTCAATATTTTTAACTTTTCAAAGGCAATACAAAATAAATATATATTAATAATAGTATTATAGTAATAAAAGTATACTTCGGTATATATAATAATATAAATATAATAAATAAATTAAAATACTCTAAATATTTATATTTAATAAAATAATTTATCATAGTCACGAGGTTATATACTAGTATATAAGTAGATAAAAATAAATTAACTATTTATAGAGTAAGACGTAATAAGTAATATTCTATAATTATGAGGTGAAGGTTTGGTAGCGAGTATATAACAAGTCCTGAGTTGAGAAATAGTATTAAAATCTTAAACTTGAGCTATTAGGACGCTCATTTATGAGATTTTCAGCGAATATTAGTCCCAGCCCTAAATTTAGTTTATACTATTCGTGACTCTACCTCTCTACTTCCTCTCCAGAGAATTCAAAATTTTCTATTATATCTGTTATCTATATATATTATTAAACATGCAATAACTATAACCAGTTTCTCCGCCATATTATTCGCTCTTCCCTTCTCTGTGTTTGAATTGCGCACTCCTTTTCATTTTGCTATAACAATCAACTGACTCTTGTTGTTTTTGCGTTTGTAGTGTTGGAAGTTACATAAGTAGAGTCTATTTGTAGAATATTCGTGTGATTATATTTATATTTTATAAAAATATAGTAAGAGGTTTATATTACGACGATAAAATATTTGAGTATAATTATCGGTTAGTTCTGGCCAACAATCGGAGTGAGTTGTGTAAATAGCGTGAGAATTCGCTGAAAAAAATTTCCAATTAAGTAACGTAATTTACTTAGCCCACTCAACATAGTCCCAGAGGGCTTGTTACACCTTCGCCTCAATAGACAAGCCTATACTCCCGATTAAGGTGTGAGCTAAGCCCAAAGCTTCAGCTTCACTAGCTTTTAAAATGAAAGACACGCCTTTGGTAGTACATCTCGCATGCTATGACCACGAACCCACTTCAAATTAAAAATATTACTTTAAAACGTTACTCTCAAATATGTATTTATCTTTTATATATATATACCACCTTATATACTATAGATATACAGTTTTAATGCTAATATAAAAATTATTTATCGTAATTATATATAATTATTGTTATGTAAATTTTATATTATATATTAATTTTATATAATAACCGATATAGTAACTTTGAGTTTATAATATATATTTAATTATATATATAATTTTATGATTATTTATTCGACTCTTTTTGAATAAATAGTAAATAAAATATATGGAGTTAGATTTAAACCAACCCACGCTACGTATTCATTTCATATATGATCAGTGTTGATAGCGGGATATTAAATATATCAACTCAAACCTTTGCTTTAGCTCCATATAATAATCATCTAATCTCATAGCGTTATACTACACAAACACACATATACACACACACCCACAACCCACACCCTTTAAGTACACCTACACATATACACCCTATCAATACACACACACACACACTAATCAAAATCAATATTAAATATATATATATGTATATGTATTAATTAATATATATATTATAAATTATATATATATATTAATATATATATATATATATATTATTTTATATATATATATATATATATATATAATATAATTACTATAATATATATTTATAAATCTATATATAATATAATAATTAATATATATTATAATTATATATAATATATATTATATATATATATATATATTATATATAATAATATCATATATATATCATATTACTTCAAATCACTTTGTATTATCCCCCTCAAATGAAATAATTCCTACTAGCCTATACTGCACCTCATATATAATAACTATTATTTAATTATAATATATATATATATATATAATATATATATATATATATATATATATATATTAACTTATTTAATTTGTCGCCCCCACTTCCCTTTTATGAGAAGCGGAAGACCATGAGATTTTCAGTCACCATCATATATTAGGTCGTAGTCAGGGCCAGAAAAGTTCATAATTGAACTAAGTGTTACTTGAAGTTGTGTAATGATGTTCGCTAAATCAGAGCAATCTAATAAGAGATATTTTGTGTCGTCGTTTGTTTGGGATGGACATCTTTGACAGTAGGGAAAGTGATCACCAAGATATTTAAATTTATATTGCTGAAAGGAAGGGTGGAGCCTAGAACGGAGCCACGACAGCATTACCCCGAGTTTGTCGGTCCACTACTTTTTTTTTTGGTAAAATTTCAGTGGACTTTTGTTGGAGTATAGTGTTATTATGATATACGGATCTCGTTTTCTGGATTAATTGGGTGTGAATGTTTTAACAATGGGACCTGTCTGGCGGTGAGAGGGGAAGATTGTTGTATACGCCAGGATAGTATATCACTGGTGTAGTTTTTTACCCTTCTAGGTGCAGGGGTTGTTATAGTGTTTGATGCAAGGGTGATCTATTGTGAGTGATTTACTATAAATTTGACAACCCATTATGCCAAGATAGGCTTTTTATAGAGAGGATTTTTGTTTTAGTCTGGAGGTGTTAGATAGGTGTGGTTAAATAGGTTAGAGGTGTTAGATAGGTGTGGTTAAATAGGTTAGAGGTGTTAAATAGGTGTGGTTAAAGACTTAAATGAGTCAAAGGAGATTTTACTCTCCATCAGCGGGATTCGAAACACTGGACTCCGCGTCTCTGAGTTAACAGTAACCTGTCGCCTTATCCACTGGGCCATCCACGTGCAGTTATTATCCTGAGGGATCTACTATGAACAATTTCTAATTTATTTGAGTGTTAGATTTTGTTATTGTGGTGACCCAGGAAGGTGATGCGTAGTGTAAGGTGCGAATGTGTGGGTCTAGATTTAATGGTGTTGATGTGAGGGGTCAATGTCATATGTGTATGTTTGTCAAATGTCAAACCCAAGATTGTGGGTTATTTATTGAGAGGGAGTCCATTATTTGAAGGAAAAAACGTTGGGTGTAAATTTCATTCTCTTCTTTCTGGGGTAAGTAATGTGATTGAGAATTTTTTGTTGATTAATATAATTTATATATATTATATATTATATATAATATTAATTATATATATATATATATATATATATATATATATATATATATATAATTTATAAAGCATTTTTTTAGTTTTCACATTTTTTTCAAAAAATAAATATTATATAGGCAATATTTTTCTTATTTTGCCTATTCCTGCAGGTAATAAAAATTAAATTATATTAAAATTAATTAATTAAGGCTACACAAAACTCTACCGGAGACATAAGAGGACTCCAAGCGAGCCGGAGAGTTGTAGAATGTACAATTTTCCGATCCAAGGCATAACCCGTTTTTACCTTTACATACTGGAAGATATATATATATATTATATAACTTATATATATTATATATATATATATATATTTATATATAGTATATATATATATATATTATATATAATATAATATCATATATATTATATATAAACCACAAAAAATTTAATAATTTAATTGAAGCCAGTAGCATTTTCTTAATCTTTGAATTGATTTCAGTTTTTTGAACCCTTTTGGAGATTTACCGAACGAGTCCATACAGTTTAGTGGAACGGCTTAAGCACTTAGTTACAATCAATGTTTTTTTTATTTTATTTTATTATTATTATTTTATTAATTATAATTATTGTATAATAATACGTTTTTTAATATATTGGTGAAGCATAACGACAAAGGATATAATGCTATTGAAAATTATTCAATATATATATATATATATACTATATATATATATATAATATAATATATATATATAATATATATATATATTAATATAATATATTATATATTTATTTATATATTATATATATATATAATTTATATACTTATATTATATAATATATATATATATATATATATATTATATATAATATTTATATATATATAATATATATATATATATTATATATATATATATATATATATATATATATATATATATATATATATATATATATATAGAAAAAAACAAAAAGCGAAGATTTGTTAGATATATATATATATATATTATATATATATATATATATATATAGTAATATATATATAATTAATATATATATATATATATTATATATATATATATATATATATATATATATATTATATATATTATATATATATAATATATATATATATATATATAAAAATATATATATATATATATATATATATATATTATATATATATATATATACAATATATATAATATATATTATATATATTTATATATATATATATATATATATATATAGTATATATATATATATATATATATAAATATATTATTAAATTTATTTATACATACCGTTGCTTTATTGTATTTATGACATCATCTCTCCTCTCTCTCTCTCTCTCTCTCTTCTCTCTCTCCTTCTCTCTCTCTCTCTCTCTCTCTCTCTCTCTCTCTCTCTCTCTCTCTCTCTCTCTCTCTTTCTCTCCCTCTCTCTCTCTCTCTCTCCGCTCAGATGAAAACTTAACCCTTAATTGGTATCGTGGGGTCCAGTGGACCCCACGATACTGCTGACTTTCTTGTATTCAGAGGTTCTAATTATTCAAATATTCTGAAAGTCCAGGTACCTTCCTATCACGAGAGGTTAAGAAAATAGAAAAAGAAAAATTTGAAAAAACACATACGTATTCTCGGCACAGCACCAAAACAGGTGATTTGGGGTCTGCTGGACCCCACGATA
>JABUQX010011902.1:0-5000 GCA_015478945.1 Trachelipus rathkii | reverse complement strand
AATATGCACTCATTAATGGAATAGTGGAAATATTATTGATTGGAACATATCAAATCTATAATACTTACATCCCTTTGATTATTATAAGTGAGTATTTGATGTTTTCCAATTAATTATTATTATGTATTATTAGGAATTACATGTCATATTATGAATATATTATAATGGAGGCGGAGAATTGGATATTACATTAGTGATTATATTAGTGGAGTGAGTAGTGAATAGAGTATGTATGTGTGGGAATGGATTAGTATATCACGTCATCAAATTAGTAGTATTAATTATTATAAAAAAATAATATAATTATCTATTTTGCAGCATAATTTACCGGAAATTGGTTTAATACGATTTGAATCGTTTGTATTTGCTCGTACACCGTGATCGGAACACCAATAATAATAATAATTAATAATAATAATTAGTTATAATCAATAATAAAAAAATAAATATTAATAAAATAAATAAAAAAATAATTAATGAAAAATAAAATAATAGATAGTAAGACATGTAAATATAGTAAAAAGAGAGAGAGTAAGTGAGACCATTTAATAAAAATAATATAAAAGAGGTCGAAACCTGAGGCATCCAGAGCAGTAAGTACTATTAATATAAGTGAGAGCACGGAATTAATAATAAATGAATGATAATTTAAGTAATATGAGGACTTCAATTGGCGCTAGATCATCGATAGGGATGTAATTAAATAATAAGATTTATTCCCTCATAGTATTATAGGTATTAAATTAGGACCCCTTATTATTATTATATGATGTATTACTTATGTATATGAGTTTATATTGTATATTTATCTAGATTAATATAGAATGTTTCACTTATGTATAAATTCATTGAGATTTCATAATCATATATCTCCAATTATGAAGCATTATCGATTTATTATTATGGTATGTATTAGATTATATGTCACTTGTAGTTACCCTCTACTCTAATATTATATAAATGTGAATATATTAATTTAATGTAGTTACTATCACTCCAATCATAACCGATCCCGACTCAATTCGTATCACATCAATCGAATCAGTCAAATGTCATCATCATCGTAGTAAAATCGTATTCAATACGTATCACAGTATACTAATTATGCAATATTATCATTATATACTAAATTTAATAATCAATTATCATATCAATAGATAATTATCAATTATATCATAAGATATTATATATTATTATTATTATTAATAATATATATTAATTAATTATTGGTTTATGGGGAATATGATTTTTTCTTCCTATATTTAAGTTACGAGTGAGATCCTAATTGAATACGCAGATATAGATTAAGAGGCCACTTAATAAGTAGAGTGACGATCAATCTACGTGACGATATCCGTTTATACTTATACCTATAAGTCCAAATAATAGTTCATAAAAAGTAATTATTACTAATATTTATGAAATTCGAAAGATGGTCAAGATGAATTAGGTAGTAGACGCTTAAAACTCAATATCCGGCATATAATAATAATAATAATTAATATAATGATTAATAAATAATTTATAATAATAATATCTAAAATAATAATAAAAATAATACAATATAATAATAATAATATAATATAATAATAATTAATTAAATAAATTAATTAATATAAGAATAATTATATATATAATAATAAATAAAGTTATAATAATAATAATCTATTATAATTTTTAAATAGAAATAATAATAATTAAACAATATAATAAAAATTATAACTATAATATAATTTTATAAATTAATAATTAAATTATTAAAAATTAAAATTAAGAAATAAAATAAAATAAAATAAATAATTAATAATATATTATATCTATATGTGATAATGGTATGTATAATAATGGTAAATAAAAAATGAGAATGAATAATAATAAGAATAATAATAGATAATAATTTAGTATATATATTTAATATTATAAATAATTATAAATTAAACACTGACTCTTATAAACAGACATTGTTGTCTTATAGTAGCATATAATATGATTTTTTTATTGACAATAGCGGTTATATTAATATATACGTAGTAAATTGCATGCGTATATATATATAGGTTAGGTATATGATTTACCAAGAATCTTGCCAATCTGTTTTGTTATAGTTACTCATTATTACATTTTTTGATATATATAGATATATATCAGCATATTAATTTTTATTATTCCAATAAAAATATAAATAAATATACAGCAAAATGTATATAATATGTAATTAATTTATGTAGAAGAGCTGTAAACAGATATATATATAGATTATCGAAGACAAGTAGTAAAGAATGAAGTTATAAAATAGTAACAATATTAATATACAAATTATAATTATATTTGAAAAATACAGGTAATAATTGTATGCACCGTAGCCTACAATAAGGGTGACCAGTAGATTTATTTAGGGGTTAAATATGGCATATATTATAAATTAGTATGTATATATAGGAGTATGGAGTGAGAATAATAACGTTATATATATATAGTATATAAATATATTAGTTATATATGCCCGTATCCTGTATGATCTTGAGTGGAGCCTATGGCTCTCATAACTTATTCCGTCTGTCTTTCTACTACGGTCTTCCCTTTTTGATGGAAACGTGCGTTCATTTGGCCTATGCCGAATAAAGGCGGAAGCGCTTCACAACCCCCGCCCCCCCAAAAAAAAATAAATATATATACTATATATTATATATTATATATATTTGTTATTTTCGAAAGTTATCAAATCTATCCTGAAGGGGAATATTTGAAACATCTCTTTCCTTCTAACTTATCTTCGATCGCCAGTATTGCTTGGGAAGAGCGATTTTAATTAGCGATCTTCTTTATCTTTAATTAGCGATCTTCTTTATCTTTAATTAGCGATACTTCTTTATCTTTAATTAGCGATCTTCTTTATCTTTCTGATTCTTGGTTCTTCTTTAATATATCTTAAATCTAGCTGGAATCTTCTCTGATATTATTGTGCTGTATTAACATGCGATACCTATTGCCTGATTCAGAAAATCTAGTGTAATAGGCTGAAATCTGAATCTCGCTGAATCGCGCAGACCAAGATCCGAAAGATACCTCGACAGAATACTTACACACACACACACACCACTACACATCACATCTACATCACAGCACGACACACGCCAACTAACAACACACAAGACACACACATCTATCTACACACGACACACACATCTGACGACACACGAGCGACACACCAACACACACACAGCACATCCCTAGCCCTACTTGCTACCACGTGATTCCTTTTCGTTCTTATGCTCAATCTTACATGAACTCCGCTGGTAAAAATCTGGTGAATCTGGACGTATCGGCTTTTTTAGTACTATATTTTTCATGTTAACTATCCTTCATTCAAGGTTGACTACTTAACACACTGTTATTCTAAATCAGTCCTGGCATGTTTATCGTTGTGTGGTCCCCCATTGCGCTCTCTTTGAATGGATCTTGAGGCCTCCGGGTCTAACTGTCCTCACCAACTCGCCACACCCCCTCCATAATCTCGGTGGAATTATTTTATGGCACTTTGTCTATATGAGCCTAGCATTATGTAGCGACCTATGTTTAATCAGTACTTATCGCTAGCTATGTTGAGGCCAATAAGGTTTCTCTAGTAGATAAAGTTGTTCCTAAAGTATGTAACTTATTAGTATAAGTAGTGAACTTATGTGAGGGGAATTATTAGTACTCTATCTCATATACATCCAAGTGCTTTTAGAATATAATATATTTCACTAGTATTAAAGGGGAGGCAGTCATCCTTACTATAATTCTCTCTATAATAAGTAAATTTTGCTTTACTCACGCTTCTTGTTTTTACCAAGGAAATTGCGCAGCACGATTCAGTAGAATTGGGCTATAATTTTTATATATATATAATGCTACCCCATAAAAGCATTAGAACATAAAGGACCTTCAAGTATCAGGACAGTACACAGCGCCCACATGTACCTATCGAGGCACAGTGCCTCCCAGTCAATTCCCGACTAATCTCAAAGCATCTTCTCATGGCATAAAAACCAACAAAAGCAGCGGCTCGTAGGGGAGCCCCTGTCACAGTATGTTTGACGTAGAACGAAGAAGATCCTATCGCCAATTTGGACGCTTAGCTCTCAAAAAAAAAAAAAAAAAAAATACGACAGAAAATCCGATACTGATCTCCATTTCCACTTGTCGCGCCACGAAAGTTGGAATAAACACGATAAGAGTGCATAATAGGTCAAAACACATTGCTTTATTAGACCGGGAAACTCAGGTACTGCATATAACGGCGTTTAATACTGACTGGGTCCACACTAAAAACCAGCCAATTTGGCCTCGTCTAAATTATACTAGTAGTTATGACCCAAACCGCAGATCCAGACAATGTGCCATGCTAGTTCAACCAGAGGCTCACTGTGAGGTGCACTACCTATCCGAGACCCTTTACTCTAATGTATGACGAATTTCGCGAAGAACGTCAGCCAGGCGTCTGGTCCGAACAAGCTCTCTCGTGGCAAAACCATTCCAGAAATTTCAAACAACCCTATTGCTGAATTATATATTTCTTATCATTGCAGAGATGGCATAGCTTTCTTCTTGAATTTTCTATTGGTATGGCCCCCTCATCTCCGACCAGTTGCCGGTCGATATCGTACCCATGAACCCAGAAATTCCGTAGTTATCGGGGCCTATGACAGTAGAGACAGGGGACAATTTATAATAATCAAAAATAGAGTTGATGAAATTATGTATTTTTTGTTGTTTTAGACGTTGGTATCAATGTCCGGCGACTCAGCGCCGTCCCTTGTGAGACAGGACACACTAGCGGCCTGGATCAAATATACACACATAATACATGCCCTCAGTCCACCACCATCCATTACTCTAAGCCCCAGCCTCTCCTATGAACATGATGCATTACACCTCAAAGTAGCCCAAGTCATAGTACCAAAGGTACAATCCTGTATAACTTCGTTAACTAGAAAGTTGTCGACACATCACCCTCC
>JABUQX010011901.1:5000-17500 GCA_015478945.1 Trachelipus rathkii | reverse complement strand
GTAGTACTCACAAGTACTCAAATAAACATTTACCTAATAGGACGGACAATAACACTCCCAAGTACGTAAGTAAGTTGCAGTACTCACAAGTACACAAGTGTAATTATAAACATATAAGACTTGAACAATGTTACTAATTCTAAACTTCAAACTTAACATGGAAGACATACACAATGTTATCAAACATGTAATGTAAGACCTACATAGTATTATCAAACCAATAAGTTCGAAAACTTAAAATTAATTGTGGAACATAAAAATTCAATTTTTATGCGAACAAAAAAAATCTATCTACAATATATACAACTTAACGAATTGGAAATTCATTAATATGGAACACAGTAAAGATTTTTATGTTCCGGGGTTTTGATTATTTTTTTATATAGTATTTTATTTTAAAGTATATTTATTTCTAGTTGGGATCTACGATGTAGAATTATCAATAGAAATAAAGATTAATATATGAATTATTTTCTTCTTTTAGGAATAGCTCCCTTCTTTTTGGGATCTACTACAGGTGTAGGAATGCCATAAGAAGTGGTAGCTGTCGAAGTACTAGGGATATTATCTACATCTGTAATTGGAGTAGAATGTGATGGATAGAATATATTTCTAGGATATGTTCTCTGAGAATACGTAGGTATATATATATATAATATATAATATATATATATATATATATATTATATATATATATATATATATATATATATATATATATATATATATATATATATATATATATATATATATATATATTATATAAAGAACTAGTAAATTCAGGGGATAATTTTGGTGGAAGCTTAGGTAGTTAGGTGGTAACTTCGGAGGAAGTTTTGGTGGAAGTTTTGGATATAACTCCGGAGGGGAGTCATCATAAGGGAATTGTTCCAATACTTCAGAAACAGATCTAGAACGTACACGAGGATTTGGAGTCCAAGATATTGTAGAAGGATCTATCTCATGGAAAGAAGGGGTGTCAGGATTCACAGGAGGGGATTGCTGTCTAGCATGACTACGCAATCTCATTTGGGAAGAATCCCGAGGACCACGGTATTGAGGATGTGGACGATAAGAAGGATCTTTTCGTCTGTCATCTCCAACAATTACTTCTTCAGGAGAAGAAGGGGAATTATCCACATTAGGATACTCGTCATAATAACGAATAGGAGGAGGAAGTGCAATAGCACCATTATCAGGATCATCTGGTGAAGATCGGGGATTACTATAATGCATAGAAGATCTTCTAGAAAACAGAGGCGAACTATGAAGAGAAGTAGAACCAGATGCATATGGAGTACGAGGAGAGGATAGTTGGGGAGAACTATGGGAAAGGTTTCTCCTCAGAGAATAAGTAGTAAACGGATCAAAATTTTGATTCTTAGGGGATTGCACAGATGAATGTCCTGACGAAGGAATTCTCTGTGTTGTTTGTTGATGCTGAGGTTGTGGTATTTGTCTCGGAGTAGAAGGCATAGATGGGGGAAGTGAAGACTCTGGGGAAATATGAGTCACACTTAACCTAGGTGTAGGATGTACAGCACTCTGTGCAGTAGGAGACATTTCAGATCTTCTCTGTACAGTAGATGGTTGTTCATGCTTTGGAGACAGTTGGGGTGCTTGAGGTGCAACTCTTGGCTGTTGATCATGCCTTAGTGCCGGTTGGGGCACTTGAGGAGCTCTTTCCCTACCAGATATTTATCTCTTTATTCATCGTGTTAATCTTGCAATATTAATTAACTAAATAATTATAAGATCGATATGGGATAAATTTGAATGGATGGCAAATAAATGTGTTTTCGCCCTGAGACCAACGGCAGCTTAAGCATTTGATGAAGGAAATGTCCATGCTCTTTCCCTTCCAATTACTTTTCTCTTTATTAATAGTGTTTGTCTAGCAATATTAAACTGTTTAAACATTTATAAGATCGATGGGAGATAAATTTCATTGGATGGCAAAAAACGTGTTTTCGCCAAGAATCCAAGAGCAGCTTAAGTATATGAGAAATGAAATATCCACGTACTTTCCCTTCCAATTACTTTTCCCTTTATTCAACGTGTTTATCTAGAAATATTAAATTGCTTAAATAATTATAAGATTAATGTGGGATAAAACAAATGGTAAAAAACATTTTAAAATATATGTCAAAGCGATAGGATGATAAATGAATATAACTTCAATTATCTTATCAGATTGAATGTATTTTTTTTCATTTTTTCTACATTTATATTATAATACTATTAACTAGAAAGATTCTGAAACTCACATATAAATAAGTAGTATATTACAATTAATTATTAGCCTATAATTTAGTCTATAAATTTTTGGGGGTAAGTGCCTATACCTTCATAATCTGCCCCCTCACACTGTCAGCCTTAATGTACCTACATTAATTAAATATATATTAATATATAATTAATATATAATATATATAATATATATATATATATATATATATATATATTATATATTATATATTATAGTATATATATATATAATATATATTATATATATATATTATATATTAATTATATATTTAATATTTATATTAATATATATAATTTATGATATAAAAAATAATAATAATTAAATGTACATATATAGTAATAATATAATTAAAATTAAATTATATATATATAAATAGAAAGACTATAAAATAATAATAATAAAAATCTCTTAAATTTTGATATTGATTATAATAATAAATGTAAATGTTAAAAATAATATATTACCCATCAAGAAAACACCAATCCATCTTCCATTTAACAGAAATAAAATAATATAAATAGATAGTAAATGTTCTAGAGTTATAGATATTCTGAGATAGTCTATTAAATACACTCAATATGTTCTTTCCTGCAACATAATTAATAATATAGTATAGGACAATACCCTGATATAGATATTTATTAATATACTAGATAAACCCATATTCCTACTCTATTCAACTTGTGTACCTGATATGTGCTTTATGATTTGCCGGAAGACCTGTACATCCTGATATCGCCTGTTGATGAACCCTGATTAGTGAGGAAGACCTTGTCTTCAAAAGCGCAAAGATAGGTTTAGTGTATTGACAGCGAAGCAAATAAATGCCCGTCAACTCACTGTATCTCGCGACACTATTTAAGCATATTAAGTGAGATAGAGTTCTTGATAAACACAAACTATAAATTTGGAATCACCAATAAAACGCAACTCCAGATATAGAGTAATTAGCATTGTTTATTATAGAGTATTTAAAAGTCGTGGATACACTCTGAGAGAGATCACGAATTTTTTGAGATTGTTCGAGAGAGAGATAAATTTTATTGAAATTTTTTCAAAATTTCTGATCACTACCTTTTATGTGTAATGATCGTTATATAGTAAAAATACCATTTATTATTAGGTACTATTTTACCCAGTCAATACTGCATTAAGAAAAACTTTGAGAAAAGAACATCTTAATATTGAATTAATTGTTAGTCCTATGACAAAATAGAGTATCCACCACAAACTTTCAAGAAAATTATTAGTGCAATATATAGCCTATAATCCACAACTAACATAGGTTACCATATAATATATTACGTAAAAGACTATTCAAAATAGTAGGCTACTAATTTATTGTTATGACAAAAAAAGGCCCACTTTTATATTTGGGATTGAAAACATTTGTTCGGAAAAGACTTTGATATTTCTCTTTAATTGGACTTCAACAATTGATGATAATTAATACTAAGGTTAGTGATTATTTTTGTTTATATACTTTTAGTAAATTAAGTTGTCTTAAAAATAATTATAATTTATTGATATAGTAGCTAATAAGGGCCCTACAACTATATTTCATATAATGTTATATGATAAATATATATATGAGGCCCTATACTTTATTATATATTTAATCTCTCTTGTTGTATAATATTAATACAATATACGTAGTATATTATAATAGAGATGAGAGTATAAGAGTTTCGGCAAGACCTTTGGTGAATATATATACTTGTTATTAAAATATACACTTGAATTTTATCTTTTTTTAATTTACATTATTTAATTATTATTATAATAATAATAAATATATATATAATACTGAAAATAAAGTATAGTTCTTATTTAAAATAACAAAAAAAAACTTAAATATCAATAAATTAAGATAACTTAAAAACACAAAAAAATAGTTACTCAACCAAGAGTTATTATTGGGGTTATAGACTACAAATTGAGATTAAATTTTGGAAAATAATATTTGAGAGAAATTTAACCTTTTTCAAAAAATCGCAAATTGCGTATATTATTTAAATTAAATCGATCAATAAAATATAAAAAAAATTACTCTCTTTTCGTTTTTAGTCACAAAAACCTTAAAATAACAAGGATATAATTAATATACCTAAAAATATATTACTCACTCACAAAAAAATTTAAAACTCGCTATGGCAATAAGAGTAAAAAGTAGGATGGGGAGTCGACTTATTTATGTCATTACACATGGGCCCTTTTTGCAAAAAGCGGGCTTTTTTTTTTTTTCACTTCTACTAAATAAATATTTATAAAATTTTTAAAAAAAAAATGTTTTATGTGGTTACACCCAGAGTACATAGCAATCATATGGCAATTATATACTTAAAGAAACTTATTTTAAAACTCTATTATACATTCAGATTTCTTTTTTGCTCTCATCTCTCTCACACTTTATCATAATACTCAATACTATTAAAATTGTGGGGCCCTATTATTTTAGGATAACTAAGCAATATATATATTAATAATATATATGTATATTAATTATTATAAATATTAATATAATATTAATATTATATTAAATATAATATTATAGATATTTTGTATATAATATAAATTAGTCTATTCCTAAAATGTAAATTTTATTTTAATAGTGAAATATTAAATATATTTTAAATATAATATATTAGTTGATTCGAGTTTAGATATAGGAATAATGTAGACAATATATATATTTACTATGTATATATATATTCAAATATATATATTAATATATATATAATATATTTCATCAAAAATTAATATTAGTATTATAAGGTTTAGTGCATTTTATATATTGTGTAGTTATATATAGTATGATATATATGTATATATATGATATAGTATATATGTATATATATTTATATATATCAGTGCTGGGATATAGGTATTACTCGGAAATCGAGTCCTGGAGTACGTGATATTCGTTATTACAGCAATTTACTTCTCAAGGAGTGTCGAGGTGATCACGAGTCGGAGTTGTAAAGAAATTTATATATCTTGTGCTAAGTTTGAGTCTAGAGTTAGGATGAGTCGGGAGTATTCAGAATAAATTCATACTATGAGTTATTTAAGGGGATTTACGGATGATATAGGAGTTGAGAATATTATTATAGAACTTATATTATTATAATAAAGTTTTAATAGTCAGTAATTTTATATTATTTATTTATGATTAGATTTATATAAATATGAATTATTATTATATTATTATTATTTATATAATTTTTTTTTGTTAAGTTATTCATTATTATATATGTGTTGTTATGAATAGAAATAAATTACATATATGTAGTTAAAGAAAATATAATTAATTATCATACTCATCATTTTAACATAATCTCAACCTACAGAACTCTCGTATACTTCTCACTAAATTTTGCATTCTCTCCAAATCAACATCGTTATCAGACTTTCCTCATTTTCTTCTATCATTATTTAAAATAATACGTAATGGATAATACAAATTTCGACGTCTCGCTCGTACTATTTAAATTTTCATTATATAAATTAATAAAAAAATTATGCTTCTTATATATATTGATCACTCTTTTATATAACTAATTCGTTATAAACATATATCTGTTATTAATAGATTGATTGATTATTAAAAAATTTAATTCAATTTTTCTCTACTTATTTTATTATTTTTAATATATATAATAAGTAGTGTTATTTTCTCTATTTAATACATCATTATATAATATAAGTATATAGTGGATATATAATATGAGGAAACTCCTACATACTCTAACAATTAGGTTTAAAATCACTATATTCATTAGTATATGTATAAGATATCTGCTAATAGTATTAAATGGTGAAAATGTACGGAGTATGATAACATGCTCTGAATCCATACATATAATAAATCAATGACTAGCTGAGTGTACTCACGTGAAGGTTATGATCTGATCGTGGTCACTCATTTAATTTATTTAACTATTGTTATATAACCAGTATGAATATTATCTAATTATACTCATCAACACGTACTCTAGCTACATGCACCTATAATATTCTATTCTTTTTGAATATATTAATAAAGGATATAAATAATCCGTAGCTCTATCTACGCTATATATTCACTAAATAAAGGCAGCTTATATTCTGAGTACTTAAATAATTAAATGAATCCACAACAATGGAATTATAAGAACTAAATTAAACTTTCACTAAGCTTATGCTAATATAAACGTATCTACATTATCAATAGTCAATTAAATTAATGCATAAACAATAACTATATATGAGCGTATATATTATTTCTACTCTCATCTCGTTATCAGCATAATTACACAGATGAAGTTGGACACGCTATGGAGACCACCTAGATCATAGAGCAGAGATGGTGCTATGAAATACACTATCCATTTAGCGCGTCGCGTGAACGCCTATACGATATTAGTATGAGGACTCTTACAATGATCCCAATATGGACAAGAAATACGAAGCATCATCAATTCAAATCCTCAGCATAGTTGAGTAAACTAGCCGATTATACTACTTAGTTTGACGTGAATACTGGATCCATACTAGTTCACATCGAGCTGATTTGAGGACACACTCGTGTCGCAGTTCCTTATCTAACTCATCACATCATCCGATAACAGCGCGAGAGATTATTATATACTAATATATCCATATAAAATACATAGAAAAGACAACAATTAAATAAATTATATTATATACATCTTGTATTTATACTTGCAAGTACTTAACTTGCGAGAGAGTTCATTAACATTGAAGAGATATCATAAACCTAGATATTCCATGATATATATACTCTATTTATAATTTCGGTTATTTAGAGATGACTCACTAAATAAGTTATAGCAAAATAAATAGCTGTTTTACCTTGACTCGTATTTATTATTCCTAATATCTAAAAACTTCTAGTGAGCGAATCGCCTATTCATTTCAACAGAACTTATAATATTAACACATTTGAATAGGACTATTGAGAAAACGTTTATACTCATATTCTACACAAGGAGAGGCAGGCCCAGATACTTAACTAAGGTAATAAGGCCATATGTAATCATTCTTAAAGTTCGTAACGTTTAAATGAACAAATATCAAGTAAAGTATATGTAAGTAATATCTAAGACAATATTAATGATTGATAACACTAGTTATTACTACTCACCTATACCTTATTCTCATCAGGTTAGATAAGCATAGGAAAGCAAGTTTAGCTTATTCTAAATATTCTGACTAATAGTCTCAATAAGATTTAGACCTATCGATACATATATTATTAGTCTGGGTGGATTCTTTCTTTCTTATTTTTATAAGATCTCATTAGTTAAAATAGATTTGAATATAAAATTTTTTTATTATACATTATCTCTTTATCTAGTTGCATATTGGTTACAAGTAACCCCTTAATGATAAATGCTCAAACTCTATATAATACTAGTTATATAGGTGTAGTCGCAGCCAATATAGTAATCTTATTCTTTTAGTAGATATGAATCATACATTAGATTCCGAGTTTTAAATCCTATTCTCACTTATTATTTTTTTCTATTTTCAATATATGAAGCTCTTTGTGAGTCGAACTCTCAATAACTAGAAAAAGTTACTAGAAGATTTATTACTCTACTGTTTTATTTTTAACAATAATTTATGGGCTGCAGGTATACAGCTTATCTCTCATCTTTGAGATCAATTATTAGAGTAAATGGTTGAGTTGAATTATTCAGTTATGTTCTTATTATCTTAGTTAGGTTTTATTTTTGTGTGCCAGTTCATTTCAATGCGGCTCACTATATTTGTTATTTAAAATAGGGTAAATTATGTATTTATGATTCTATTAAAGATAGTATGACGCTTTTTTATATTTATTATTATTATTGATTGTTTAATTATAATTATTATTAAATACTAATATTACAGTTATGCTACTCAACTTTATTTTTTCTACTTCTCACTGCATTATCTCTAATTCTCTTACTCACTTACTATATATAATTGCTTCTTCATCTCTATTATTACTGTTCATTATTTGATTATTATTATTATTTTATACTAGTTATTCATTTTCAATTCAGAAGGGACTTTTATTACTTCTTACTTTCATTCCATCTCAGTAAGCTCACCTTTTTCCTCAAATTTTTCAAAATGCATTTCATTAATAAAGTTGTCAACTTATGCTTTATTTTTACTTATTATGTATTATGTTATCATTATTATTATTAAATTTAATCTATTTCAATTATTATTATTCTCTTCTCATTATTATTAACATTTCATATATTCTCATTATTCCATTATTCTCTCTCATTCGATTCTTAATTCATCTCATATATTTCTCCATAGAATGCTTATATTTAAATCTATAGTATTGAGAAGGACTCGAAGCTGGTTCAATGGATATTTTAATTTATCTTTCCATTAAATTGAATCGATTAATTTTTCTTCTTCATTTCTTAATATTATATTAAAGATATTCTAAAATATTGTATTAATAAAGAAAATATTAATTACTATTGAGTTATTATATCGGTTGTTATACGTAAATTCTAACTGAGTTTATTTACTTTATTGTTATTATTTATTATTCTATAGTTGAATACTCATAATATAATGAATAAAGGGATATGTCGGAGATCTTTTTCAATTACTTTGTTATTCTAATCGTTTATATTATTACATATAAGTAATACTATCTTCTTTGGATTAGTTATTTAATTTCATTAATCTATTTTATTATTTTATAATTTATGAGTTTATTGATTATTGAAACATTCAAAATTTGCTCTAATTATATTATATTATATTAATTATTTAATTATATTATTATCACATTTTTATTTATTAAAAATACAACAAAAAATTAAAATTTTTTATTATTATTAATATGTCTATTGTTATATTAATGTTATATATCATAAATTAAATATTACTTATTTCTATATGATTTTGTGTTTATTGTTATTATTCTATATGCAGTGAAATTAATTTTATTATATTTATTATTATTTATTATTATTATATTATTATATTAATATTATTTAATTATTATGTATTATTATCTAATTTTTTTATATTTATTATTAATATCATCTTTTTCTTTATAATTAATTAAGTATTATTATTATTATAATATAATTATTACTGTTGCATTTAGTATTTATGTATATGAAATATTTACTATATTTTATTATCTATGTTTTTATTAATTAAATCTATATTCTTTTGAGTTGAATTTCTGTCTTCTTTAGTTATTAATTTATATATATATATATATAGCATCATGTTCTTTTAATTATTATATATATATATATAATATTATATTATATTATATTACTATTATATTCTTCTAATAGATAGAAATTAATTATAATTTTAAAGTAATTATCTTTTTATATATTATAGTTAACTTATTATTATTATAATTTAATAATTATGATTATTAGTTTAGTTAAAATATTATTATTATATTTTTATTGATTATTCATATTTATTTTATTTAATTATGTATTTTTAATTTATTTAAATATATTAAATTACTACATTTAATATTAATTTAATTTATTTATATAATTTATTATTAATATATTTGAAACTTTTACTAATTATTAAATTATTTATTTAGTTGAATTACTAATATTATTATTATTATTATATTATTAATTATATTATTTTAATTATTTATTTTTAATTAATTAATTAGTATTTTATTATTTATTATTCATTAAAAAATTTTATTAATATTTATTTTGTAAATTATATATAATTATTATTAAAAAATAAAATTATATATAAATTATTATTAATATATAGTATTTTATAGTTATAATTTAGATATTTATTATCTAGTATCCATTATATTATTTAATTATTATATTAATTAATTATGTATTTAATTAGTTATTTAATTAATCTAACCTTATTTAATTATTAGTTGGATCTTATAGCTTAATTATTAAATTATTCATTATTTATCATAACAATAAAATAATTATTGATTCAAATTCCATTTCTTATAATTTATATTATTTAATTATTAATTGAATTTAATTTATTAATTATTATAATAGGTCCATATAATTTTAGTATTCTATATCTCATCTTAACTCTTCATTTTAAGTTAGTATCACTTGGATTCTGTTATTTATGTTTCACGACTAACTCTTACCTGGTACCTTCTAGCTTAATGTTAGAGCATTTTATAATTGAGATTTATATTTATGTAAATATCACATATCTTAATGTGCTTTCTCTTACTAATTTCATAGTTTATATCACGTTATATCAAATAGTTGTGAAGTAATAATTTAAGTCGTTATTTTAATTATTCTAAAGGAGAAAATCAGAGGATAAACACCGTATCTAAATTACGATACTAGCGACTCAACATGATAGGTAAGCTGACTAATTTTAGATAATACCTTGATCGTAATTGACACACCATATAACTATATTCGTAACGTAAGGGTGTCTAGAATTGGATATGGATTATGTAATTTATGTTATTATACCTGGTCATATGTTGCTATGTGGCTATGTCGTTTATCGATGAGATACATATATTGTTTCTATATTGCTTTCATTGTCATTGAGATCTGGAAGGGAGATATTCCGGTATGCTTCAACTTCACTCCGCATATGATCCAACATTAGATCATTATAAAAGTCTGCATAATACCTTTTATTTGATTATGTTATTATTATTATTATTATTATCCCATTATCTGACGTTCAAATGTAGATCTATAGTTTATATTTTCTCACTTAACGGGGACCTTCTCGATATTTCATTTTATTTGGAGTTTCACATTAATTACAGAAAATTTTTACATTACATGTTATGAATATGTACTTTCGTATCATCGGGTATCAACTTATATTACCTCTTTATGATTACATAAATTTTTTTTTTATCTACAACTTATGGAGGTATAGTTGCGAGTGAGTATAGATATAAAGGTATTGGATTTTCAGGGTAGCATGTGCAATCTATTTATTTATTACTTATTTATTAATCCGATATATAGTTATATTTGGATTATTTTATTTATTGATTATTCTTCCACATAGATACTTTGATCATTTAAGTTATTGACATATTATTATTATTATATGAGAGATCTGTACTAGTAGTTCTATGAGAAGCAATATACCATTTATTTAGTTCGCCTTAAATTTTAAACATAATGGCTGGCATTGCGTATTTATAATAGTACATCACCTTTAAGTAAGACATATACCCTAAGAGATTCTGTCATTACTTTATTCGTTTCTTTTAATTATCTATTTGTTTCCGAAAAATCTGAAATATATTTGTTTGTCATGTGTTGCGCTCTGCGCTTCTTTATGCTATCTTCTTCTCCGCTCTTTACTTTTAGATGTAACGGATGGTGCAGTTTTTTGACGATCCGCGGATGCAAGATAAGAAAACTCGACTATCCGCAGGATGAGGCTGAGGATCTTAGAGTTCTTAGCCCACAGTACACTTCATATTTATATATATATATATATTATGATATATATATATATATATATATATATATATATATATAATATTATATCTTTAATATAATATATTATACTATATTATTATATATATATATATATCTATATATATATATCTCCACAGTAATAAGAAATCATTAATGATACTATACAATATCTATATATAGTCTACGTACCAGAGTGGCTACGCGTATGTAGTTTATTTATGGATAATGCGACGATTCTGGATGGAGAGATACCGAACTTATAGTTATATGTATAGTATAGCTTCTCAACCTCACCTTATAGATATACGTTACTGCGGTTAGTTCGAGCTATATGAATGAGTTATATATATTATGATTATAGTATATATACTTATATTAGTATATATATATTATATATTTATATATATATATATAATTATATTAGTATTATATAAGTATAAGAAGGTTGGAAGTTTATTCGTAAGCTGCCAGGACCAAGTGAAGATTTTCTTCGCATGGGTTATAGGGCAACAGAGCTAAGTCACTTGGTCCTATTTCTTTTTGCATGTATTCAACTGTACTTTGGAGACGCGTGGTGTGAGGATATTTTATGAGCACGCGAATGCATCCTCGTCGAGACAATTGCATATATTGTATATTATCGGCGAGTTTTGAAAGCTAATTGAGAAGAAGATGCCTAGTTCTAACTGAAAGGCAAAAACCCCACCGTCGTCAGAGTATTAACCAGTGTAGCTGGCTCAGTGCGGAAACATTGCTGAAAAGAA
>JABUQX010011900.1:52500-58348 GCA_015478945.1 Trachelipus rathkii | reverse complement strand
AGAACATTGACTATATTGTCTCAACTTTTGCTCTAGGCTCACCTTGTAATTATAGGCCTATGGTAGATAAGAGAAAAAATAGCCTACATATGCCTAGCAAATGTTAATTTATTAATTATTTATAAATGGGATATTTCTTTAATTTATAAAATTAAAATCAGCAGACTAGGGGAGTCACTATACAAACAAAATTAAGTTTATTTACTACATTGGTAATTTAGCGTCACTTTACACTTTTTGTAACGAAAACAATACCAGGCGGACGGAGTTAAACACAAATCACGAATAAATACGAATCATATTTGGTCAAAATGCGCATGCGCAGAACGAGCTCTTTTATGGGAGTTAAATACTGTATATCGAATAGTTAAATGATGTATTTAAGTAGGTCAATTTAACTCGAAAAGGTAGTATATTTTTCACTTTCTTTGGAGTGTTTATTTTTACACTCGCAGATTTGCAGTGTATAATTGAGTTTAAGATGATATATAAATGCTATCGTATTTCAATAACCATTATTTATTTATTTTAGTTTAAAATTTCTTTTATTATTATTTTGTAATTATTATTTATTATTTAGATAAAATTTAAACATGGGAGGTAAATTTATATGAAAAAACTTCTTGTTCCAGTAATATTAGTATTCAAAATATAATATCAAGTAATATCAAAGTAATATCAAATAGTACACTAAAATTAATTATATCTCTGAAAGAATTTCTTTTGTTTAAATTTGATTCCAAATGCGTCAGCCTTCGAACTAAGTAGATAACCTTGTTTGAATACCCTTTTGGATAAGCTATCAAACAAATGTTATATTGGAGAACCTATTAATTTTAGATGAAGGGAATATAGCATAAAAGCAAAGCCGATTAGCCAACGGAGTTTATACATTCATCTTTGTTTACTCAAAAAGTTTGACAAGTTACCTGATTAATGTAGGAAAAAAAAAAAGCCTCTCAGATTGAATGAGTTAAAGAGGCTGACGGGAAACTTTGCAGGGAAATTTGTTTCAAACAGAAAAAAATATATATAAATGAAAATCTTAGGAGGGGAAAAAAGAATAAGGAATGTTAGAGAAAATTTTCGAGATTGTTTTCTTTCCTTTATAATAAAAAAAAAGAAATAATAATATAATAATAATAATAATAATAATAGTAATAATAATAATAATAATAATAATAATAATAATAATTATAATAATAATAATAATAATAATAATAATAATAATAATAATAATAATAATAATAATAATAATAATAATAATGTAAATTGTCTAATGTTTATTTTATATGAAAACCAAACATTAGGCAATGATTATTATTATTATTATTATTATTATTATTATTATTATTATTATTATTATTATTATTATTATTATATTATTATTATTATTATTATTATTATTATTATTATTATTATATATTATAGTATACTATATTATATATATAATATATATATATATATATAACTATATATAATATATATATATATATATAAATATATATATATATATATATATAGTATATAATATAATATATAATAATATAATTATATAATAATATATATATAATATTCTCGTTAAATTCAATAAAATTTTCATTACCTATTAATATTGCAACATTGATCAATTTGATAAACTTGCGTAGCACATGTGTTAAATAATTATATGTAATCAGACTCGTGCCGACTGCTCTTATATATAAACATATTTATATATATATATATATATATATATATATATATATATAATTTACTATATTATATAATATATATACTAGATATATATATATTATATATATATAATATATATATATGTATATATATATATATATATATATTATATATATATATATATATAAAATAATATATATATATATATAATATATATATATATATATATATATATATAATATATTATATATATATATATACTATATATATATAGTATATATATATATATATATATTATATTCAACTTATCTGAGATAAAGGAAAATCGTTAGATTTTGTTTGAAACAAGAGAGCTTTCTTATCGTTAATTTTATCCAATTAATCTAAGCTGAATTTCATTAGACAGAAACTTAAACATGGATAATATTGTCATTTATCAAGCTGCACAAATTAGATAGGTGGTGTTAGTATCTAGCGGAAATGTTGTTTGCATATATATATATAATATATATATATATAGTATTATATATATATATATTATATATTATATAAATTTTAATTAATTAATTTATATAATATATATAATAATATATATATATATATATATCATATACTATACAAGACCGTAGCCAGGGGGTTCAGGGACTTTGAACCTCCTCCTTAATTATTCCTACAAATTATCAACAAAATT
This sequence comes from Trachelipus rathkii, assembly GCA_015478945.1. Lineage (NCBI taxonomy): Eukaryota > Metazoa > Arthropoda > Malacostraca > Isopoda > Trachelipodidae > Trachelipus > Trachelipus rathkii. The sequence continues at coordinate 55,983 of JABUQX010011900.1, read as the reverse complement.
TGTGCACATAATTCCTGAGTCTCTTAATTTTGATTTATAAGAATAATAAATAATAAATCAAATAGAATTGTTGAAGGAAAGCTATTTGTGATTCGTGAAGATTTTTTAGGTTTCGCGTGTCTGTTGAAATGCAGATTAGAATCTTTGCGGAATGCAATATACGAAGGATTGAAAAAAGAGTGACTTTCTGAACTGATCAACTACGATGATGACGCAGCAACAATGGAAAAAGTTTTAGAGGTGTTCAAACTTGAAATATAAAGTGTGATTGCATGTATATTTGCTGTTCATATTCATTTAGAGTACAACCCATTAGAAAATATTGAGACAGTGAAAACAACTGGGCACTATTTTAGGTCACCAAGGTGGACAGCTTTCTATTTTAATAAGAAATTATTTTTTTCCAGAAGACTAAAGAGATAAAACTAACATGAAAGTTACGATGAATTTTAGCAATTTAGAAAAGTTTTTTAAAGCAATTGTTGAAGCTTTAGAAGAGCTTCAGATGGATCAAGATATTGAACATTCTTCAAAAAGCCTCGAATTTTTTTGAAATCTGTAAACAAGTGTGAATTAGTCATAAGTTTAATTATGATTTCAACTTTATTCGCCTCACTCGTTCCATCGTTTTTTTCTTCCACTAAGTATCATATTGTAGTCTCCATCATTTGTGACAGCAACTGATTTTAATCATATTGAAAATCTGATGCTTTCTTTAAAAGATTTTGAAACATTTATAGCAATTTGGTATTTGCAACAGAACTTTTGCTTTCTGTTAATTAATTAACGAAGAAATAATAAGGTATTATGTCAGAATCAGTTAAATGAAAAGAAACACAAATTGCAATCCATTTTCTTGATGATTTTTCAAACCAGTTAGAGAATAAGTTCTTAAGCCATAGATCCACACTTACCAATTTTTTAAAGTGATTCATTTGATATCTAATAAAAATTTAAAAACATTTTAAAATAAATTTGATCATTCACATTTGGACCGATGCCGATTCTAGCATCAATCTTACTCACATCGTGCACTCCAGAAAGGTATTTCAGGAAAATATACCCTGAAAAATTAGAAAACAGCTTTTTCAATTATACAGGGGTGGAAAGACTAACAGATCTGGCTTTAATGAGGGTCTTTTATAGCTACACAATGTAAATGAAGGAAATTATAAATAATTTTGCTGTTAAGAGAGCAAGAAGAATAATTTTGCTTATATATTTAAAATACCATTTTTTTTGTATTTTGAAAGTGCTATTATTACACTTATTAATATATATTATATTTATATATATATATATATATATAATATATTATATTATATTATATATTATATATAATATATATATATATATATATAATATATATTATATATATATATTATATCATATATATATATATATATAATTATATAATATCTTTATAAAAATATATATATATATAATATATATATATATAATATAGTAATATATATATAAATATTATATATATATATATAATATATATATATATATATATATTATTATATATATATATATATATATATATATATATATATATATATATATATCTTCTTGTTCCCCACTTCAAAGATAGTCCTTCGTAATGACTTCGTTTACGTTAAAAGACCTAAAGACACAGTTACTTGCTTAGTTGTTTCGCTGCTGAAGCTGCTTCTTACAACACAATGAAATTGTTCCGGGCTCAAAATTAGGGTATTCTTATGTATTTCCACCTACTGAATTCCATATTCACCTTAAAATCTGAACCGATTAGCTCTGAATTTGAATCATATCCAGCAGAGAAGAGGATGATTCATAGACTCCTCCAAGTTAGTTTGAAAGCTGTATTACTACACAACGACAACCGTCTTCCTCTATTCCCTGACGGGTCATGCAGCTACATAAGAGACTTATGCAAAATGCACAGCCCTCCTCGAGCTCAATCAAAATATAGGTGAACACAGGTGAAAAATGCTGGCGATCTCTCAAAGTCATCGCTGTACTCTTAGAATTGCAACTGGGGCACACTGTACGTGGGACAGAATTTATAGGAAAACACAATACATTCAAAGCAGACAGTGCCTGCAAGAAATTTTGACTCTAGCGAGAAAAAATGTCGTTCCCGAGTCTCTCGGGACCCAAAAGAGTTTTTCTTTCACTCCTTCATATAAAGCTGGGCCTCATGAAAAATGTTGGTCAAAAGATATGAACCAGGGAAGAGCAGCCATAATTAAGTACTTACGAGACAAATCACCGGTGTGTCATCGGCCTTGTTAGTGATCCAATCGAGATAATTGCGGGACACAAATTTGAAAAACTCATTGTTCGCCTGATTGAACGATGTTTGGAGGGTAAAGAAAAAGGAAAGAGCTTGGAAGCTTTAAAAGGAGTATACATGGATTCTTAGGCAACATAAGAGATGATAACTGCACACAGTTGGGGATAGCACTTCTGGAAAAATACTATCAACTCGGATGCAACTTGTCCTTTAAAATCCATTTTCTCCACTCCCACCTAGAGCATTTTTCTCTTCCCTAGTTGTGGAGCTGTCCAGTGATGACGGGATAAAGTTAATCCATCAGATATTTCTGTAATGGAACAGGATATCAGGGCCATTGGAATAACTATGCTTGCGGTTTACTGCTGATCTGCGTGTAGGATGCTCCGGAACTCACAAGAGGCAAACCAAACCAACGAATTATCATGAAGCCACCACATGATACTCTTCACACCTAACCACCTGCCAGGTATTTATCCATCAATTTAAACTCTTAGAATATATCTGTCATTAACTATTTAATTTAAAATGGCGATTTTTACGTGTTTGTGCGCCTATGTATTATAGTATCGTTCTCGGCTTCGTTCAAAATAACATATACCACCTGATTGTATATCACAGAATCTAGAATCTAATAAAGCAATTTTATTTCCTTGTCATATTGGTTTTTCACACCCCAAAATGAGTAAAATTACACTAATGAAATTAAGGAAACATTTAAAAAAATCTTTTTTGTTGCCCAGTGAATTACCAATACTAAAAAGGGTTTAAAAATAAACGCCTTACTCATTTGGTTTTAGAACTTGTTTTAATAAAATTTGCATTATAATATATAAAGGATTCCTGTTGCAAATCATAACAGGTGAATAAAGTTTTTTAAAATGATATATATTTAATAAAATCTTGTTGTAATCCTTGTCTGTGGAAATAATACACGAAACTAAATTCATGTCATTTTTGGCGCGAAATCATCTATCATCCTGCAAGATTTATTATGAACAAAAGACAAAGATAATTACATAACTTGATAAATAATTTTATAAAAAACGTTACATAATAATAAAATACATAATATTGTAATACTTTAAAATGAAACATAAAAATTATAAACACAATTTATGTTTTAAATGACAGAATATAAAATGAATTAATAATATCTATAAAGACAAAGATATTTACATAACTTGATAAATAATTTTATA
>JABUQX010011900.1:30000-40000 GCA_015478945.1 Trachelipus rathkii | reverse complement strand
ATTATATATATATATTATTATATATATATTATATGATCAACTCTTAGTCGTGGGAATCTTAATTTTACAACAAAAAGCAACACCAGGGCTTTAGACAACGACATGGAGAGAACTTTATTAACAAGAAAAAACGACGTTTCGGAACTCGACTGATTCCATCATCAGGCTATAAATAATAAAATAAAATAAATAGAACAAGTATAAATAAAATGAGATATCTAACAATATAAAACTAAGAAATTCAGTAGCATACAAAACTTGTTTAAATTAGCTTACAAAATGCCACAAAAAACAAAAGTGGGTTAACAGAACTGGAAACTCGAAAATTAACATAGAAGATATTAAAAATATATAACAGAATAAATGACTATGATGAACTTTTTTCAAATCTGATTCATATATATATATATATTAATATATATATATATATATATATATATATATAATATATAATATATATATTATTATTATATAATATATATAATATCAATTGATGTTAATTGAAATACAAAGTTACCTGCAATCTGATATGGCCAGTAGTTGAACAACCCAGGGTTTGGTACAAAAAAAAAAAACAAATCCAAAAAAAAAACCCACCAAAACCCAACTTCTTGAGTTTTTTGGTCTTCTATTCTAATTTTGACTTATATAATCAATGTGGATGAAGACCACTATAGTAACCATGGGTTCCCTAGGGCCAGATATAATCGTTCGGATAAAAAAAAAAAAAATTATATATATATATATATATATATAATATAATATATATATATATATATTATTAATATATAAAAAATATATATATATATATATATATTATATATATATATATATATATATATATTATATATATTATATATATTATATCTATACTATTATATATTATATATATATATTATATATATGAATTTATGCGATTAAATCTTGAAACTTTAGATCCACTTATTGAACTTGAAGGCAAATTATATATAATACAAGATTTGCACCGAAACATCCTCCCCTCCCAAGCATCAAAAAACACCAAAAAATGCAATGTATTAAATGTAATATAATACAAAATCAAAGGCCACATTATCCTTAATCTTTTCTCTGATAGTTTACAAATTAATAAAACAAAATTTAAAAAAAAAAAAAAAAAATCATATATATTTTATATATGGGTTGAAAACTATCAATTTAATCTTAAATTTTAAACTAAAGTAAATACCTGAAGTGTATGTATTTTATATTAAAATGCCATGTAATAATATTATGTACAATATCTGAGTCAGTATTATTGATCTCAAATGCCTTTAAATTCTTACAAGCATTTCAGCCTTTTCTCTTTCCTAAATGGATTATAAACTGGCACAAATTCTTGATAGACTTCATTAAGCCACTCTTCCGCCTCTTCCTCTTGACTTCTTTCCAGGTTTCTTAACAAAATTAGCGAACATAAATAAAACTTTATAAGAAATATTACAGCTCAAATGCGCTGGCAATGACATGTGTTAAAACTTACATGTGATGCTGTCAGATAGTCTAGACCAGTGGTCTCCAAAGTGGAGTACTCGTACCCCGGGGGGTACGCAAAGTGATACTTGGGGGTACGCCAAAGAAGTAGGCTCACGATCACTTGCGAGTGTATGATCGTATATCACGTAAGAGCGAGGTTCTCTCATTGATCGCTGTGTCTTATATTATATTATATTATATTATATTATATTATATTATATTATATTATATTATATTATTATATTATATTTTTATATTATTATAGGCCTATATGGCAAACTATAATATTTCATCTTAGAGGGTACGCGAGTCAAAAAAGTTTGGAGATACTCTAGACTAAGTAGTAAGTAGACTTATGTAAAATTATGGCATATGAAATTTCAAACATTATTTTTAGTTTAAAATTAATAATTAGTATTTTTATTGTAAAATTTTAATATTAATAAGTTCATAATTGAAAATTGATTCTAGATATATATATATATATATATATATATATCTATTATATAATATTTTATAGTATATATATATATATAATATATTATATATATGATATATATATATTTATATATTATATATTTATATATATATATTATATATATATATTATTATATATATTATATATATATATTGATCATATTATATATATAATATATAATATATATATATATATATTAATTTACCTTCTTATTTTGGATCTGTTAAATTTGACCAAAAATGGACATGACTCATTGCCTTGCTGAACCTCTTCAGAAAATCCTCTTTATATGGTATCAGGTTCTCAGCATGAATAAGGTCTTGCCAGATTTCTATTGCATCGGACAGTGTTGTATTGTACGCCTGTACAACTCACAAAGTAAACCAATTACAGTAGATCCATCAATTACTGTAAATTTCGGATAAGTTATAATCAAAAAGTTTATTGCATCAGTTTTGTAGAGTGCATTCGTAATTTAATTTAAATTTTATAATGTATTTTAGATGGAAATAGAGTTTGTGCTTTTAATTATAAGGGGTGCTTAAATTTTAAATTGCAAATACCGGTATGTTATTATTTATTAAATTATAGTCAGATACAAACCCTATCTAATGCGCCTGCAACAATTTCTAACTCTTCTTGTAAGTTTATTACTTCTCTTTGTATAGATAAATTGTCGATTAGCCTTCCAATTGAGGTATTGATTGAATTCATGTGCTTGCCTCTAATATCAGTAACAATATACAGGTATGCCTTTATGGTGTCTAATTGAGAATTCCAGAGAGTATCGTTGGGTAGCTGTGGCATCAGACTCCCTTTCTCCATCAACCATCCCTAAGTTAAAGCAAATATTACTTTCTTTATTTTATATGTATATTGTGTAAAAGCATGAAATAAAAAGTAGCAAATTAGATTTTGTATGTGTAGTAAGAAAAGCAAAGGGAAATTAGTTACTACAAGCTCTCATAAGGTTTTTTAATATAAATATTTATTAAATGCTAATTTATATTTTATTGTCCTAATTAGTTTTATAATTTATTCAATAAATTATAAAACTAATTAGGACAATAAAATATTTTCATATTTAGTTTTATAATTTTTATTTAGTCTTCAACGAGTTAGTGACTAGGCTGTTAAATTTGAGAGCATTATAAGTTTATAACTATCAGCATATTTAATTCATAAGAAATTAACAATTGGTTAATCCAATACATGTATAAAATTTTGTACTTAGTGTGGTTGATGATGCTTCCAAAAATACTTGTGAATTTCCACAATGTGCTTCAATATTGATTTAGGAGACATCCTTTTCAAGTAAATTTAAAAAATGGACTGAACATCTATTTGATATCAGCTTGGGGTATTCCCTCTCTGCAGAATTTCTCTCATTTTTATTTTATTTTCATTATCAGTGCATAATGCAAAAACCTAAATATAATATTTTATTACACATAGTTTAATACCTTATTAGCTATTTCTATCTACTTCTGTCTTCTAGTGGCTTTATCAGCTATATAAAATTCAGAGATAGTTCATTTAGTTTATAATATCAAGTCACATACTTATTTTAAACTTTAAAGTACTTACATCTTTATTGTATGTTTCTTTTGCCTTTTTTATTGCATCCTTGGCAGCTTGAGCACAATATTCTGCAGTTTTTGCATGACTTCCAGTATCAACTGCAGAAACTAGCTAAGGTTTGCTTCCATTATGGATGCTGTGAGCGGTTGTCGAGTCATTGCCAACTGTACTCCAACCATCTTGTATAAGATAACAGCTCATTGCCATTTAAGATCAATTTTCATGGAATTAATTAACTTCATCCAGTTAATCCTTCTAAAAGATGAGAAGAAAGTTTTTTTCTATTAGTGGCTCGTATCCGGGTCTCAGTTTCTTTATTAGTTTTATAAATTCCTGATTTTCTAACACATTGAAGGGAATATTTGCAGAGAAAAAAAAACGTGCGACTTGCAAATCTAACTCTTCTTTTGTTCCTTTTTGTTCTAGCCACAAATGATGAAATAGATGATTGTCTCTGTGGTTTTATTGGTGTTGATGTTGAGCCAACAATTGAAAATATATGTAGTTCATCTACAGTGCTTAAACTTAAGGTATTATTATGATTACCACTTTCTGATTGAAAAAACCTGTTTGAACCTACTGATGCAAATAGCTCTGCAAAATTTATAATTGACCCTGATGCCCCTGGAACACTTTCTTCATTTCTTCTTTTGCATTTCTCCAAATGGCTTTTAACCCTTTCTATTTTTTTTATTATATTCTCTTTGCAGTAATTACAAAGAACTCTATTTGGTTGGTCACTTAATACTGTCACCTCCTTCCATTCACTAGCCTTATTTCTTCCTCCCGATTGATACTGTGGCACTTTTAATTTTCTATATTATATATATATATATATATATTTATATATTATATATTATTATATATATAATATTATATATATATATATATATATATATATATATATATATATATATATATTATATGTATGTCAACAAATCCACTATATAAATTATTGGGAATATAATTATAATTGATATATTATAAATTTAATCTTGATTGTTACTTAGGCATTTTTAATTTTTCTATATATATATTTAACAATTATTAATTAAAATATTTTATAATAATAAGGAAATCTGAAACTAAAAAACAAATTTGTTTAAATAGGAAAGTTTGGAGATTTTTTTGAAAGACGATTTATATTAAAAAAATATAATAAACTGGCATTAGTAATAATTTATAATCAGAAATTCATTTTTAAGCTGTAGTTAAACTTTGCAGCAAAATTTAAGTTTCAAAACTTTGCAGTTTCTCTCATATACAGCTAGTTTTTAAATTTGGAACTTGTATCTTACACATCCGATGACATTAGCAGGAGTGATATTTGATTTTGTTCTACATCAAAAAGGTTTTCTTACAAAAAAATACAAAATCCCCAAAACCAACCCAAAAACCCAGCTGAGTTATGTTTTTGATGAAAAACCCTGGTTTTTGCCGACCCTGGAAGCACCGTAGCGATTCTTTACTTAAAGATAATCTTTGCCCTCCTATTTTTCTCAAGAAACTTCTGTACTACACCTCACCATAAAATGTCGAACGAATTTTGAAGTCATCCTGCAAAGCGTTTTCAATTGAAAACAATGCTAGTGAATGAAGATAGTCTTTCTTGTCCTCGAGATGACCTATAATACGATTTTGTCACCGCAGTGGGTAATACACTATTTTAATTATTTTCATTATTTAAGGTTTGCCACTTAAAGAATTTTAAGCAATAACTGAAAAATAAAACTCACCACTTTCAAAACGTTTTAAAAACTGAACGAAACTATAGCATAATTACTCTAATAGCAAAATAGAATATCCTTTTGTGCCCAAATTAAGTTTAAATTGAAATAATTGTTAATTTTTTGCAAACTATTTATTTATGACATATAAAGTTAAAATATATGCTTTTTGAAAGAAAAACTTATTTAGGATAAAAAATAATTAATAGTGAATATTAAATAAAACTTATGAGAAAAAATTAGCGAAGAGTGCTCATCCCGTTTATTAGTATATACAATCGCATTTATATGTTTTTTTTACGAGTAATTTGGCTCAAAAATAGTCTTATATACCAGAATAAGGTCGAAAATCTAAATTTAAGATTTGTGTATTGAAATCCACATGGGGAACGAAAGGGATAAAGAAAGACTCCTAAATGCGTTCCTTTCCCTCGCTTATTGTATTTGCTTGCTGTTAAGTTTCCGCAAGCTTTCATGGTGTTTTCGCCATCAAAAATTTCATGCACGCGCACCTATTTATTACTTTAAACTTCTCAGATAGGCAGGCTCTCTAGTTACAGCAAGCATCGTATTGATTAGCGAAATTTTTTATTTACGTTGGCTACTCGAGAATGAAAATTAAATATAAATTTGAATTTATTGTTACTAGACGAGTTAGAAGAAGAAGAAATATTCTCAAATCACGGTATAATGAGAGTAAAAATTTCCCTTAATTACACTGTACAACATGAAAATTGCCCTTCAAATGAAAATATGTTTCTTGTATATTCTTGCGTGAAAAGAACAGATCTGTGCTTATTTTATGTGCTACCCACGTATCAAATTGCTGCGAATTGACGAATTGGGCAAACATACACCATTTCTCATTTCTCTGTTAAAGCAGATGTTTCCTCCTACGTGCTTTTGTATGTTGTTCAGTATGGTTTGGATATTGTGAGTTGTACTAGTGTTGTAATGAGAAGAGTATATGTGTAATTATAATATATATATACTATATTATATATATATCATATATTATATATACTATATATATATATAATATATTATATAATTATATTATATATATCATATATATAATATATAGTATTATATATATATATATATATATATATATATAGTAATTGACATACTTTATATTCGAAAATGGAAATTTATTTAATAATAACAATAATAAGACAATAATAACAACAATAACGCATAAATAAAAAGATAACAAAAAAACAAAAAAAAAAAAAAATATGGCAGACGTTAAAAAATGCAAAAGTACTTGCCCAAGTACCTCTCGCAAATTTTCACAATACAAAAGGTGCAGAGTCCTACAAGTACAAATACTCCAAAAAAAAGTAACCTTAATGCGGAACAAGTGCAAGTACTTGTACTTGAAACCAAGCCTGATTACTATATAATGTATATATATATATATAATATTATATATATATAATATACTATATATATATATATAGATATATATATATATATATATATAATATATATATATATACTATATATATATATATATTAATTAATATATATATATATATATATATATATATATATAATATTATATATATATATATATATGATATACTATATATATATATATAATTATATATATATATTATATCATATATAATATAAGGGTGAAACGAGGAAAGAAGCACCAGCACGCTAGTAACATTGTTAACAGTTTGAGCTTTGAAAGCTGCAAACAAAAAGGAAGGCCCGGCCCCGTATTTCTAAACCATTGAACTGGAAAACTTTAATACGAGCAAATGCCTTAACGTTTCACAATTACCTTTTAATAATGACTAAAAATAGGATGGTAAGACTATAAGGGGAAATTACCAAAGAACAAAAAAATGGGCAGTTTAAAAAAAAAATTTGTTGCCTCCGGCTTGAAAAAATCGGCTAAACAGAAGCTACAGATGCGCGCCCGCTTGAGCAATATTGACTGTTAAAGATGAATCAATATATATCATAGTATATATATAATATATATATAAACTATATATATATATATATCATATATATCATATATATAATATAGTATATATTATATATATATAATACTACATTATATACTATATACATTATATTATATATATAATATATATCATATATAAATAAATATATACTATATACTATATATATATATGATATATATATATATTATATATATATATATTATATAATATATAATATATATATATATATATATATATATATATATATATATACAGTTAACAGAAAAAAATTGTCAAAGCCCCAATGATTAATTGTTATATCAAAGGAAATCGCAAGTATATTTCATTTGCCATGATATTATTTTTAAAAACCCGTATATAAATTGATAATTTTTAGATTATATTTTAATCTTAAACGAGACCCCTGAATTTAAATTAATAAATAAATGTAAAGGGAAGGCATTACTTCATATCGCTTAGAGAATATTGATACGCTGTCCTACGATTTAATTTTCATCAAATTACTTCATATGACATACTTTACATCAAAACGAGATTCTATGAATTTGTTTACATCAAAGTTCGTATTGTTAAAATTTCTAAGTGATATATTTAAAATAGTTACCAATAAGAAATTTTAATTTTTCTTTTAAATATTACAGTAATTTTTCTTTTAAATATTACAGTAATTTTTCAATTACTAATATTAGAGAAAAAGTATAAATTAAAAATATTATATTATATCGTATTAATATATTTTTTCAACTTTCCTTTATATAAAAGTTAATAATAATGACAATGAAAATTAAACTAGCAAGAATGCTATTTTGAAAATAAGGTGAAAATTGTTTCTCAACTGATATTACAAAGCATATATATATATATATATATATATATATATATATATATATATATATATATATATATATATATATATATATATATATATATATATATATTTATTTTTATGAGTCACATATTCTTTATATATATATACTTGTTTTTATTTTTATTTTTTCTTAAAGAAATTACCAATTTCTAAAGAAAGCTAAATATTGTTAACAGGTTTTAATAAAACAGTTTTACGTTGACATTGTAAGTTGTCGAAGAAATAAAATATTATATCGCAATGATATAAAAACTTATCATTAATATTTTATTCATAATGACCTAAAATTTTTAATCTAAAAAACTTGGGGTTTCTGAAAATTTATAGTAATTTGAAATTTTTTTCTGTATATATATATATATATATATATATATATATATATATATATATATATATATATATATATATATATATATATATATATATATATATATATATATATATATATATATATATATATCGTTTACGACATGACGTTATTCCTCAGCATTAGGTGATTTGAAGTTACTACTACTACTACTACTACTACTACTACTACTACTACTACTAATAATCATAATAATAATAATAATAACAGTAATAAGGAGTTCTCAGCCATTATGATTCATGGCTTGTAACAAATAAGGGCAGCACTAGAAACCAATGTAAAAAAACATGATCTTTTCTATATAGAGAACTCTAGAAGAAAGCTTTTAGAGGTCAGTCATTGACGGTATGAAAACTCTTCCTTATAGTGTATCAACATGAAGAAAATATATATATATATATATATATATATATATATATATATATATATATATATTTTTATATATATATATATATATATATATATATATATATATAGAGGATTATACATAGGTGGTAGGGTAGGTAGCTCCTACCCAATATTTTTGAGTCTTTTTGATAAAATAAATTAAATGGTAAAGTTAACTAAACTATTACAATTTTATTTGAAAGTGAAAAAAAGAAACTGATTTATAAAATAAATTTAAAGAAAAACAACTACATTAGCAATAGCAATTATAATAACTAAATTCATTTGGAAATTTGCCTTCCTACTCTGTTCTTAAGAGTAAAATTCTAAGCTATGGGCGTACATAGATCTTCATATTTCATATAATAATATATAGGGCCAGGCCAGACATTATTACCTTGCTGTACGAACGAAAAAATACGAGAATCCACGGGAACGAAACTTTTCGTTCAGGCGAAAACGTACGAAGAAATTTGAAAAAAAGAATTTTGAATACCTCTCTCTCTCTCTCTCTCTCTCTCTCTCTCTCTCTCTCTCTCTCTATATATATATATATATATATATATATATATATATATATATATATATATATATATATATATATATATATATATATATATATATATATATATATATATATATATATATATATATATACCAGTATATATATATATATATATATATATATATATATATATATATATATATATATATATATATATATATATATATATATATATATATATATATATATATATATATATATATATATATATATATATATATATATATATATATATATATTTATATATATATATATATATATATATATAAATATATATATATATATATATATATATATATATATATATATATATATAATATATATATATATATATATATATATATATATATATATATATACGAGGGAAGCACAGGAGGCCGGGCCTCCTCTAAAAAAAATAAAAGCAACTAATGTAATAAAATAATTCAATTTACTATTTATTACTATTAAAATAATGTTTAAAATGTTATACAAGAACGCTAATTTTACATTAAGATCATTTATTCTCTTGCGAAACATTATTTTTCATAAGGATCATTGACTGGAGG
>JABUQX010011900.1:12500-20000 GCA_015478945.1 Trachelipus rathkii | reverse complement strand
TATATATATATATATATATATATATATATATATATATATATATATATATATATATATATATATATATATATATATATATATATATATATATATATATATATATATATATATATATATACTAACTTTTAATTAATACAGTGAATAGCGAATACCTAATTAAAAACCAAGGCACCAGTTTGCAATTTTCTATCTTTAGGAAAGCAAACTATACCTACGAAAGCTTCTTTTCAACTATTATTATTATTATTATTATTATTATTATTATTATTATTATTATTATTATTATTAATTTATTATTATTATTATTATTATTATTATTATTATTAATTTATTATTATTATTATTATTATTATTATTATTATTATTATTATTATTATTATTATTATTATTATTATTATTAATATTATTATTATTATTATTATTATTATTATTATTATTATTATTATTATTATTATTATTATTATTATTATTATCATTATTATTATTATTACAAGCTGAAAGTAACTTTGAGTAAGACTAATATTAAGGTAAGTAATAAATGTAATATATACTTCATGGCTAAGGGCCATTTATCATAAGTTAGGGGAAAGAGATGAAAGCCGAAAACGGGGGAGGAGTGGATCAAGAATAGGGGATTGGATTAGCAGTATGTATTTCGTAAGTATATGTATATACATTGATGGATGGGGATAGATGAATGAAAGAACTCGGAAAGAGAATGTAATGTACAGCCGATTCTCTTAATTACTGTTGTACACGCAGTTCTTCTTCATACGTTATGATATAGAATGGAAAAGTAGGAGGGGTATTCCAATATGTTACCGTCAAGTAGTCGTATTAAACGAATAATAAAAATGAACGAAATTTATAGAAAAACTTTAATTAAATAAAACATAACGCCTACTTCTATATATCAAAATCCTATATTTTTCAATTCATTTTACCAATCGACTCCATTGTTACAGAGACTTCTATATTTGACGTATTCTTTATGTATTTTCTGATTATTCTCAAACGTGACTTTTGTAACTGCCATCTCAATACTCTCACCTCAAACTAAATGTAAGTTCCCATAGTACTTTAAAAATACATATTAGATAATTAAAGGTTTGTCTCTTTGTCTATGCCGTGTCGCTTCCTAATACTCACCATCCTGTAGGGAAAAAACAGGACTCACACACAAAAAAAAGGGGAGAAAAACAACATATGCCTTTAACCTTTTTCAAAAATAAAATAATTAGAAAGGAAGAAACAAAAAAAGCGAAAGAAAAATACGTGCATTGAAATACAAAGGTAAAACGAAAAAAAATACTGTAAAGCAACAATTACAAAGTCTTTCAAATCATATATCAAACTAGGACAAAATAAAGATAAATTTGCTATAATTATGCCAGGCACGAAATGTTTACTCTGAAAATAAGTGAAACACTAACGCTTGCATTGAAACGAAGAGGAGCAAAATATGCAAAATGCATGAATGCTTTTCGTTGCAACCAAATAAGCAAAAGAAATAAATTACCTTCATTATTTCACTTAATGACTGTAGAATTAATTAAAACAGGTTTGTAATGAAAAAAATAAAATTACTACAACTACCAAAAAGGAGTCTTGTAATTATTGTTTGATTTTTCGAGAAGACTACATGTTTGTTTTAATTTATACTAAAACAATATTTATATAGTAAGTAGAGAAACAAGAAACAAATATTAAATTTTTTTTTATACCAACTACTTCGAAATAAAACCAATTAAACAGAAATACCATTTACCCGCATTAAACACGCCAAAAATTTCATTAAAATACCTCAAATTCCATAATATAAAAAAAAAAACTCTGCATAAAATTTCTAGATTAATTAAAATAATTTTCCTGTTCTATTTTCTAACTTTTAAGCCGCTCCAGAAATGAATTAGCTTAATAATATATAGAGTTGCGTGAATAAGCGTCAGTTCCGCATATTCATTATACTTCCTCTTTTACGAAAAACAAGAAAAATAACAAATGTATATAATTAAAAGATAAAGAACGAGCCTCTAACAGAATATAAACGTCTCATTCATCATATTAAAGTCTTGATATATTTCCTTAATGCACAATCATAAAGAATATATATATATATATATATATATATATATATATATATATATATAAAATATATATATATATATATATATATATATATATATACTTTCTTTTTGGAGAAAAAATATAATTTAAAACATAAAATTAATATAAATGAATTGTAAATGGTATAAAACGGACGTTTCAACATAATATCAATAAAATATTACGTTTCAATATATATATATATATATATATATAATATATATAATAATATATATATATATATATTATTATATATATATATATATATAATATATAATATATATATATATAAAGATATATATATTATATTATATATATATTTATTATTATATATATATTTGGAGAAGAGTAAGTCTAGAGAGAGATCGAAGAGAGAGAGAGCAGAGAGACGAGAGAGAGAAGAGAGAGAGAGAGAGAGAGAGAGAGAGATCGAGAGATGAGAGAGAGAGAGAGAGAGAGTCAGAATTTAGTGTGTATATGTGTGTTATACTGTAATACAACACTCGGACATGAGAAGATGTTATTTCTGCAGGAGTTTGTACGTAAAAAAAAAATTTTGTGTAAAAATATGTGAGCAAACCTAAAACTTGACATTAAAAAATGAGCAAAACGATCGTCCTCTTTTATTTCAAAGAACAAACTCCCCCCCCCACAAAAAAAAAAAAAAAAAAAAAATCTGCTTTATAGTGAAGATATTTCCCGTAGGAGATCAATAGTTTATCACCTGCAGGAAAAAGGGAAATACCAGTGCGTACGCGTTTCAACAGGGGACACCCACATTGGTTTGTTGCCTTGTTGTCCTCCCCCCCCCCCAATTTCTTTATTTATTTACGTTGCCAAAGTGGTGAGCTGCAATTCGAGAGGAAAGTGCAACAATGGAAGGTAATTCGGAATGACTTTGAACGCTTTCAAATCATTCTTATTCTTATTATTGTTCCCAAAGTGATAGACGAAGGTGAATTAGGAGCAGGAGAGGAGCAGGAGCAGGAGGAGGAGGAGGAGGAGGAGGAGGAGGAGGAAGAGAGAAAGGATGATAAGAACATTTTCAGGTAAAGTAGACCTTCTGACGCAGCAAACGCAGATCATACGATTTTAACAATTGTGAAATGAAAGTAAATAAAAGTGCTACTAAGTACAAAACGATGACGCGCCACACACACAAACACACACACACACACATATTAATATATATATTATATTAATATATATATATATATATATATATAGATATATATAATATATATATAATAATATAGATATTATATATTTATATATATATGGCCAGCGTTTAGTATATCCGTCATATGTATCTCAAAAACTATTAATGCTACAGTAAAACGGAATACATTGGTGGAATGCTGGTCCAATATTAGTGCGAAAATGTAAAAAAAAAAAAAAAAAAAAAAAAAAAAAAAAAAAAAAATTATAATCATCGCAAAAACTACAATAGCTACAGCGAAATGGAATACATTTTCTGAATCCTGTTAAAAGTTTTGGTCACATAGGAAAATGCTTTTATACCGACACGAGGGGCTCGAGCCGACGGGGAAACACAGGGGGGGACGTTTTCCCATACCCCCGTAGGGAGGGCAGGAAACCCCCGCGACACCCAAATACCAAGAGCGGGGGTTCCGGAGACCTCCCCGGAGGGGGGAATAGTCCTACCCCTAGTTCCCCGGAAGGCCGAAAGACCCCGACTCCCATCGGGGCGTATACCCTTGGGTATTCTTTAGTTAAAAAAAAAAAGCAAAAGTTAATAATGTAAGTCTACTTTCATGAGAAGACTCTTCTATTACTATCAGCAGAACCCTCTAAAAGATATCTAAATTGGCTTTTAATCAGAGGACTCTCTTGATTAACAATAGATTTTGTATCAATAGAAACTGATCCACTTTGTAAACAGCTTTATATTACACAGGATTCCAATAAATGTATTCCATTTCGCTGTAGCTATTGTATTTTTGAGATATAAATTTTTTTTTTTTTTTTTTTTTTTTTACCATTTCCTTACTAAAAATGGACAGCATTCCACCAATTGTATTTCCGTTTTACGGTAGCATTAATAGTTTTTGAGTACATATGACGGATATACTAAACGCTGACCATATATATAATATATATATATATATATATATATATATATATATATATATATATATATATAGTATATATAATATTATTATAAATATAAATATATTATATATTATATTATATTATATATATATATATTATAATATAATAGGCATCTCGCGAACATCATAGTGAAAACTAAAATTTTTTTCCCGCCGGGCCCCAATATCAAAATTAAAAAAGGACTCTATATTCGCCCATCATATTTACAGTACTATTCCGTCTCCGCCTTCGCAATGTAAATTAGAGTAAGTCTACGCCTTCGAATCCATTTCCTCGGAACATTATCTTAAATGAAAATTTAAACTTATTACTCACACCCCCAATTAACAATATTGAAAACTTACATACTCAAAAATCAAACATTCGAATCTGGCCGACCCGAATACACACACACACACACACGCATAATATACACACACACACACCTACCACACACGTACACATATAAAAATGAGGTACTCATAAAAGAGAGATCGAATTTAAGCGAAGACATTCGAAGGGAAGCATTATTGCTCTCAACGACCTCGAAACTAACACTTGACTATTAATGTATGAAAAGCAATACGCAAAATAGTTTTGCAAAGTGGATATATATATATAATATATATATATATATATGATATATGATATAATATATCATATATATATATATAATATATATATATATTATATATAATATGTTATATATATATTGTATATATATAGTATATATATTGTTACTTTCATATATATATATATATACTTATTATATATATATATATATATATATATTATATATATATATATATATATATTTATATATATACCAAGTCCAAAGCCGCTTTACACTAGTAAATTGATTAAATAGTATTTGCAAGGTTGGAGTCAAACAAAGCCTAAGAAAATTTTTAATTTAAAATAACTCCATCTTATGGTCATTTGTGGCCCCCAAACGTTGTGCAAAATGCACGACTTGGAAGAAACAAGTGGCACGGGCACGGGGCACGGGGCACGGGGCACGGGGCACTGAGATATAATTTTTTTAATTTTTTTTGTTCATAATAAGAAATTTTTAAATAGTGCCTTAGGGATTTTGGCTTTTAAATGAAAGTGAAAAAAATAATAATAAATATATCAAATTTGATGAAATAAACGGTAAGAATCCTTAATAAAGAAAAACACCCAGAGATTATTTTGTTTCCCAAACACTTGTATTATTATTAAGTCTACTTACCCAAGCTGATTAAATTTAATATGAATAATTAAGATTAAAGAGATCTATCTGTATCACACACACACACACACTTATATATATTATATATATATATATATAAAATATAATATATAGTATATTAAATATATATATATATATATATATATTATATTAATATATATATTAAGAAATATAATATATATATATAATATATATATAATATATATATATAAAATAATATATATATAAATTATATATATTATATATATATATATATATTATAATTATTATAATAATATATATATTATAATACTATAATATATATATATAGTATATATATTATATATATATAATAAAGGTGTATGTTTGTTGTTTTTTTTTTTTTTTTTTTCAATTTGATTTATTAAAAAAAAAGGGAACGTTTCACAATATCCTAAAAACTGACGAGGGAGAGGGGGGTGGAGGTGAGAGGTTGTTTTTCTCTTCTTCTTTTTCTTTTTTTTGTTTCCTCTTGGGAAAACGCAACATTTATTGGCTCAAGCCACGTCATAGAAAGAGATCCGAAAAAATAATAATAATAAAAAATAAATAAATAAATAAAGGTTTAATGCAAAAAAGAAAAACGGGTTTCGGAAGATGGGAAAAGAAATATGCTTACTATGCAATGTATACCGCAATTATATATATATATATATATATATATATATATATATATATAATATTATATATATATAATAATATATATATATATATATAATATAAATTATATATATATATATATATATATATATATATATATATAGACACTCGTGACCCAGATAAGAATAAATACTTTATTTCAAAAGAAAGTATTTACACAGTAGGACATGTTCATCTAAGGCAGTGGTCTCCAAAGTGGGGTACGCGTACCCCAAGGGGTACCCAAAGTGATACTTGGGGGTACGCTAAAGAAGTAGGTTCACGATCACTTACGAGTTTATGATCGTGTATCACGCTAGTGTGAGGTTCTCTCAATGTTCGCCGTGTCTGTTTTTATTATATATTAATTATATATATTATATGTATGCCTATAGGTACAACTGATTAAATTATTTTCCGTCTTAGGGTAACCGAATCCAAAAAGTTTGGAGACCCGCTGATCTAAGGATAACTAAATATGAATGAAAATAATATTAAGGTTTTCTCCCAAACTTGCGCTGCAGTGAGTATTCCTTAACTCAAACTTGCCATGCAGTGAGCATTACTTAACTCAAAAGATTTAATTGTTTATATGGCAAAAAATCAATTAGGGAAACCTTTCAGATAGTTCATTTTAGGAATTGAACCCAGAGTAATAATTAATAATAATAATAATAATAATAATATAAATAATAATAATTAATAAATAATAATAATAATAATAATAAATAATAATAATTTAATAATAATAATAAAAATAAAATTAATAATAATAATTATAATAATAATAATATATAATAATAATAATAATAATTATAATAATAATAAAATTAATAAAATATAATAATAAAAATAAATAATATAGATAGCGCAGAGAGGCTCATCCCCCGATTTTTATTAAGAATTAACAGGATACTCTAAAAAAATTAATTAATGAAAAATAAAAAAAAAAAATGGGCCGTCTCTTTAGGAAAAAAAGTACAGCCTCTCAAAGCATTGTTAAAACTTCACATAGACTTTTCATTTTGATCCATCCAGGTTAGGTCCATTTCAACCCTCTAGTTAGTTATGATAGTTTGTTAGGTATACCGCGAGAAAATCTATGTTACTTAAACACCCATGTTAATCATAACCCTGAACTAGATGGCCCTAAAACAGAGAACAAGGCCACTAATTTTTTTTATAGAAAGCCTATGGAAATTTTTAACTTTGAAGGCTGTAACTTTTTCTTTTCCTAATAAAAAAATCATTTGTTTTTTTATGCTTCATTATATTTTTTTTTAGTTTTTTTTAGAGATATCCTTGATTTTTACAAAAAATATTGTTCTTTTTGAACAAAATCCATATGGGAGTTTTAACAACTCTGAAAGGCTGTAACTTATTTTCCTAAG
>JABUQX010011900.1:5000-7500 GCA_015478945.1 Trachelipus rathkii | reverse complement strand
TATATATATGAGTATACACGGCAACTGCAACGCGATAAGTTAATATTTGATATCTGAAAAATCGACTTACATACTATCTATCAAGTTATTGATCCAATTTTGCATAAAAAACAGACAAAGTAAAGAGATACCAGTGTTTGTTTATTTGCTTCCAAGTAATTTTAAGATTTGCATAAAAATATATTCTGACTCTTCAAAAATATAGTGCCTCAAATAATCTATGAAACCATTTATATCAATTGGAGGAACGAAACCTAATATTAAACTAATAATACTAACAGTATTAATGACATTAATTTCAATAATTAATAATTAATAATAATAATTAATATAATAATAATAATAATAATAATATAATAATAAGTAATAATAAATAATAATAATACCATTTATTAGAATAACCCTAGATAAATAACCTACATTAGAATGTTCGTTTTGGAGATTGGAAATATCTTTTCAACCAAAATAGTCTATATTATTTACTTAAGAAAGTTAAAAAATTGTCTTAACCTCTTGAATCTGGGTTCATTGTATATTTTTCTTAAGTTGCGAGGTAAACGATGCCCAGAATAAGATGTCCTTATTAAGTAATTCAAAAACTTATTGCGTCTTGCTCCTGGAGAATGGATACCTAAGGAATTATGAGATTTCTGGACTGTAGCTAGGAGTCCAATTTAGGTTATTTAATATCATCTATTGAGAAGATCCTGTAACAACTGAGTTTAAATTTATATGGATCCAAATGGTATAATATATACAGTAAAGTAGAGATCAGAGTGTGTAAATCATTAAACGAATGAAAACATTCGTAGGCGTAATTTGCGGCATCAAATATGCGGTCTTAATGAAACTTTCTGTAGGTCTTCCCCCAAGCCAATTATATGCAAAGTGAGAAAAAGGGTAAAATAATAATCAATTAATATAAAAGTTATCAGGGTTTCTTCGAATACATTTTCCAAAGCATAATAATAGACTATCCTGTGATTCTGCTACACATTAATACAGTATAATATTATATTCCGTCAAATTTCAGATTGACAAATTTGCGCCGTCTAAGTAAAGTTTGCTCGAACGTTAGATGAAAAAGATCATTAGCCTTTAGATTTTCACTGAATTCCCAAAGAGCTTTATTAGCAGAAGTACCATTGTAAATCTTGCAAGTCATTCGTGATTACGATTGAATTGGCAAAGTATCCGAACCTGAAAGTACGTCACAGTATCTTCTGTAATTAAAGATACTTTATATGTTGAGATGAGGACCTTAGCAAGATTATATATATTATAAAGAAAAGTCTGCCAGGACAACCCCTGAGTACCCCTTGTTACATCACCAGTTCGGAGGAGGAGAAGTTACCAAATTTGACCATATTCCTTTGGTAGTAAAAGCCTTTGAGTAATCCAAAAATACAGCAATTGTATACTCCTTTCGAGCTATACTGTTATTAACATCATGTAGAAGGGAGAGAGCTGCGTCCTGTGTTCCTCTTCCCCTCACAAACCCATACTGTTGGGAACAAATCAATGATTTTTAAAAAAAAAAAATAGTCGAGCAACCTAAAATAAATCAGCAGTTCATTTATGAAAGTTATCGTATGTAGTGTTTATATGGGTATGTGATTTTTCATTTCCTCACGTGTTCCAGATTTATACAAGGGTACAACTCTGGCCACCTTCAAAACATCGGGAAACACTCCTCTGGAGATACATTCATTAAATAGAACTGAAAGAACCTCGCTCAGTTCTCCAGCTGCCATTTTCAAGATTCTTGCCGGGAGAGTGGATGTGTGAAAATTTTTGTCTTTCAATTTGTTAATACTTATCTATTAGTGTTTCAGGGCTCTCTAATCGTTAACCAGAGACATGGGCACGAAAGAATGCCGTAGAGGCAGAATATCTTCAACAAATGTATTTTGAACATCCAGTATTTGAGCTCTCAAGTTGGCAAGAGTTTGTAAAAAATAGTCAT
Source organism: Trachelipus rathkii (assembly GCA_015478945.1). Classification (NCBI taxonomy): domain Eukaryota; kingdom Metazoa; phylum Arthropoda; class Malacostraca; order Isopoda; family Trachelipodidae; genus Trachelipus; species Trachelipus rathkii. The sequence goes on along the minus strand of JABUQX010011900.1, from coordinate 5,534 downwards.
TAAAGGTGTCCGCTATTTTAACTTTATCATAAACCTTCTTACCACCATCAACCATAGAGTCAATCTCCAATAATAATAAAAATAATAATATAAAATAATAAAAATAATAATAATAATAATAATAATAATAATAATAATAATAATAATAATAATAATAAAAATAATAATTATAAATAATAATAATAATAATATTATTAGATAATTATTTTAATATTTAATGTGCAACAATAACAATAATAAAAAATATTTGCAATATTGAATGATAATAAAATAATAGTTAATATAAACAAGTAATAAATAAAAATAATATAATATAATAATAATAATAATAATTAATAATAATAATAATAATAATAAAAATAATAATAAAATTTTTATACCAATACTACAACTAGTAACAAAAATAATAATAATAATAATAATAATAATAATAATAATAATAATAATAATAATAATTATAAATAGACAAATAATAATAAATATATAATAAAATATTAAAATAGTAACAAAAATAATAATAATAATAATAATAAT
>JABUQX010011899.1:50000-59688 GCA_015478945.1 Trachelipus rathkii | reverse complement strand
GGAGATTCCCGCGTTCCTCCAAAACTACACATTTCCGTATATATTTAACAAAACACACCAAGGTAGTTACTTGCTTTTCAACTCATTTTTTTGGTTTGTGCTGAGGAGTCGTAATACGTTGTTTTTGGTGTTTTGTATTATTACTAGAGGATCGTGTGTGTGTTCTGGCTATAAACTGCTATTGGTAATCTGAATTCACAGGACATGGGAAATGGCCAATGCATGAATTAATGCTTGCTGTAAGCAATTATCGTTAATCTGTATGATCATTGTATTCTACTTTAAAAGTTTTCAAACCACTGACATATATTTCTATTATTTGAAAACGATTGCTTAAAATTAAAGTCATTAACAAGTTCGAATTAGCGTATGGTCTTTGTCAGTGTTAAGCCTATTCCTGATTTTAAATTGGTTTCGTACGTATTGAATGAGCAGAATGGCTGGAAGCATTAGAATAAAGTGATGGACAGTACCCTCTGGATTTCATTGTTGCTCATTTGCAACAGTTTCAAACTCTTTCAGGGACGATAAGACAATTAAATGACACCAACATGACAAGCCAAAACAGATTTTGATTGATAATCTAATATACCAAAGTTCACGCTCAGGAGAAGAAAAGTTTACGCTAAGTTAATAATTATTTACCTTTTAATCGAAGCTAAAAATTTTCTAAAGAATTGCTTTTCGAAATTTTTCCATTTTGATTTTTTAAAGAAAAAAAATTCAATTTATTTGATTGTCCTTTATAATATAATAATCCCGTTATTTCGTAGTATAATTATATCAGTGCACCAGGGCAAGGTTAGTTTCAGTATGCCAGACTGACCTCCCATTATTTTTATGAAACGTTTTTAATAAATTTATACAAATTATGCACTATACATAGATTTTGTCAGAAAAGTGGAAAAATAGGATTTCAGCAGAACTCTACAACCTACTGCTGACTAGGCTAAATATAGCCCCGTGACCGTAAAAAGTCCGAGTTTGCATAAAATAGATTCTAGTCCCGAATCACTAATATGTCACTTTTGATACATTGTTTAAAGCATTATTCATTGTAGTAATCTAGTTGGAAATCATTTTCCTTGATGATATATATATTATATAATATATATAAGATATATTATATAATAAAAAATATATATATATATATATATCTATAAAATATAGATATCTATTTATATAAAATATAATATTATAATATAATATATGGCCAGCCTCCAGAAAGCATCAGCATGTAACTAAAAAAATTATTAACAGCTACAGGAAAAAAATAACATTTTTGGTTTTAGCAAGCAATTTCATCATATTAAAACTAAAAAAATAATTATTTATTCAATATTTATTTAATTCCCTTATATACTATTATAATTTTAGATCGAGCAAACTTCGGTGTGAATGACCTTGAATCCGTACGATTACCTTCTCCGCCGAGGCAAAGTGGCCAAAAATATTTTAAGTTTACCCGTTCACAGTTTTCAAAAATATTTATTTCCTTTATCTGTTACTGGTAACTCCACCGACGGAGACAGAAGACCAAGGGGGGGACGAAGGTCCCCCCCCGTCGTCCCCCGGTATTAGGCCGAGAAAAACGCCCAACTCTTGCTATGTTCTCTGTTTATTGTTTACCCGTGGGAAAGGATTGCTTTAGTTTTTGTAGTGTTTAAAAAAAGGAAAAAAAAAAAAAAAAAATTCAAAAACGATTGCACCTTTGCTGCTCTGCGTTCACTCGAAAAGTAGCGAGTTTCTTGCGGAATTCTCAGGAAAAACGGTTTATAATATCATACAAGTGGTTTTCGAACAATTTTTAACCTCTATCTTACATTGTCACAAAAGCGTTATTTTTTTTTTTTAAATTCATGGTAAAAGTCTTCTGAAAATTAATAAAATGGTATTTTTATTCATGTACCTGTTTCATGTGGTTTTTTTTTTGTTACTGCATTTGCTTTCGATGAGAGCTACCTATATATATGAATATATATATATATATAATATATATATATATATAAGATATATTATATATAATATATAATAATATATATATATATATAATATATATATATAATAATTAATATAATTATATATATATATATATATATTGGCGTTGGTCCTGAGAATGTTCTTATTTCAGATTGTTGATAGAGCGATTCATATACTGGTTAAGATTGTATCTCTGTATTTGAGCATTGATCACTTACTTAACCATCGATCAGTTTTGATTTGATTACAGAAATATAAATACTATACAATTGTTTCGGTGACTGATTGAGTCCGCGCGATCAGGTTCACGCTTTTCTTACCGTTTTTTGGTGGTCGTTACTTTTGCATATGATAGATAGATAGTATGATCGATAGATAGATAGATAGATAGATAGATAGATAGATTAGATAGATTATAGATAGATGTAGATAGATAGGAATAGATTATAGATAGATAATAATAGATAGATAGATAGATCAATCCGATCGATCAGTCAGCATCGCAACATTCACTTAACAGAAAATTTTCTATAGATATATATATACTATTATATATATATATTTATATATATATATAAAAATAATATATATAGATATATATAGTATATATTATATATGTAATATAATAATAGTATATTACAAACTTTTGGTCGTATAGCGATAATTTAGTTAACAACAATATTCCAAATTTATTAATTATTTAGGAGAGCCTTTAATGCAGGAATTTTATGTACACTAAATAATATTTACTTCAATACTTTAAGTTCAAATTAATAAAAGTTTGAGATTGTTGTTATTATAAAGTGCATTTTTGTATTTTTCTGCTGTGGCTCATAAAACTTTGTTTATTATACTATTCAATTACTGCCTCAAAAACTGTCAATCTGTATCAAAATGATGAAAACTTGAATTCAAGGTAAGGAGTGGTTCATTAATGAATATTTTAATCTAAAATAATATATATATTATTATATATATATATTAAAATCATAATATATTAATATATAATATACTTATATTATATAATAATATATATATATATATAATATATATCATATATATATACATATATACATAATATATATAATATATTATATATATATATATATATTATATATATATATATATATATATATATATATCAGGTAAAAGAACCTTTAAAAATGAAGTGCAGACAAGCAGACTATCTTTTCTGTAATTAAGTCGAGAACTTTGGAAAAATATTTCCGGTGCCGGAGCGATGCGCTTTTTATTTTGTACGTGCGTGCCGTTTTAAAAATCTAGAAAAATAAAAGGTATTCAATTTGGCAGTGGTATGTGGCTGCCAGGTAAAAAATGTGTTCCTCGGATAAACCTTTATAATATTATATATAAGTTTATAATATATATAATATATATAGTATATATATATATATATATATATATTATATATATATAATAATATATATATATATATATATATAACTATATAATATATATAATATATATAATACATATACATATATTATACTTATATATATATATAATATAGGCCAGCGTCTGGGATTAGCCTCATATGTATTCCTAAAAAACTATTCAATGCATACAGTAAACGGATACATTGCTGGAATGCTGGTCCAGAGGAATTGTAAAAAAAAAAAAAAAAAAAAAAAAAAAAAAAAAAAAAAAAATCGGCAAAAACTACAATAGCAAGCAAAAAGTGAAACGATTTTTGATCCTCGTAATTCCATAGAAATGTAAAAAAAATAAAATTTTTGCTTTATGGGGCCACTAGAGTGCTCGAGCCGACGGGGAACATAGGGGGGGATGTTTTCCTTACCCGTAGTGAAGGGGCGGAGGACCCCCGCGACACCAAAACCAAAGAGCGGGGGTTCGGGACCCTCCCCGGAGGGGGAAATTAATCCTACCCCGTAGTTCCCCGAAGGCCTTGAGAGACCTGACTCTTGCATCGGGGCGTATACCCTTTCTTAGTACAAAAAAAAAAAAAATTTAATGAGAAAATTCTATTTATTTTAACGAGGAAACCAATAAAGCGTCTCTATAATAGGCCTTCTAATTCATATTACTATAATCATAACAATAATTTTTTTTATTATTTTTATGTTTTACATTTCTATCCAACCAAAGTTGTACATGGATTACAGAAATGTATTCCTTTTCTCTGTAGCTATGTAGTTTTTGAGATATTATATATATTATAATATATCTATATATAAATATATAATATATATATATATATAAAATAATATATATCTATATAATATATATATATATATATATATTAACATTCTGGACCAGCATTGGACCAGCATTGCCAGCAATGTATTCCGTTTACTGTAGCATTAATAGGTTTTTAAGATACATATGAAGGCTAATCCAGACGCTGACCATGTATATATATTTATAATTTATTATATATTCTATATATATATATATATATATATAATATATATATATATTATAGTATAATTATATATAAATATTATATATATATATATATAGGTACAATTTGCCTTAATTAAAAGAGGACTAGTGATTCGCTTTTGATAGAAGACAAATATAATTCTTAATCATTTATCATAAATTGTATTAAAGATTCGGTAAGCCAAAAGGAATCCACTGTCTCTTCAATTTACGGGCAATCTGTAATCATTATTCATTACATTGGCACTCGGCCTGATGATTTAGAGACTGAAACAATTATATCATGCCAGGCGAGTTTGCCGAGTCGGATAAACAGAGATTAATTCATGATTATAGGGGTCTGGTAGTTTTGAAAGAGAGTGAAGTCGGATCATCGGAGTCGGAGTAGTAGTAATTTTGAAGAGGGGTGGAGTCGGGAACATCACTTGAGAGAGTCGGAAGAGAAGTTCGAGTCTGGTAATTTTTCAAGAGGTCGGAGTCGGAAAAAAGTCGGAGTGAAGTGTCGTCGGAGCGGTAACTTTCATAGATAGAGTTGGAGTCTGACATAGTCGCGAAAAATTTTTTATTTTTCTTAAAATCTGACCCTCAAAAGTATTATAAATTGTGACTCTTTAGATGAATGACTGCTATAATTCGCTTTCATGACAATTAGTATTTTTATTGACCCTTTTATTCTAGTGGGACATTCATTGCTCGAGTATGGCCATTTTTTACTTCCACAATCAGCAAACAACTGCAATTTTTGCGAAACTTCGAAGAATTTAAGCCATCACCTTGATAGTTTTCATGCGGGTTTGTGATTGTACAGCCACTCATTATCATAATTAATTTCAACATACAAAGAAAATATTAAATGAGTTCATTAATCAAATAAACATAGAATTAACTCCCCACCCGCCTCGGTTACACTGAATTAATAGATGGAAAGGATTAGACCAGCTTCCTCTATAGGTGTAATTGCTATTGTATAGACAAAAATAGTTGATTTATTTTCAGTGTATTGAGGTTATGACATGTCTTGTTATAGTTGTAATTAAAAGTGTTCCACAGCTCTCCATAATAGATGAATTCTTTATTTTATATATGAGATACCGAACAATGTAGAATAAATGTTCGTTCATTTTATTGACATAGTCAATATTATACAAGCTGTATTTTTGGGATCTAATATTTTTGATGACCAACTCACTTTTCACGCAGGTCTGCAAGGGTAAGGCTTAACTGAAGTTAAATCAAATCCGAAATATTAAGAACTAAAACTTATAAAAAGACTATATAAAGTCTGCGACTTTTGCAAGTGGCCATTATGACTTGCACAAGTGTATTAAAGGCGAAGATGCTGTAGTATGAACGTTAGTTCTCCAAGAGTAAGAAAAAGATTTACATATTGGTCGCTAATCAATGGTATTATGTATTGAGTGGATACGCCCATTCTCTCTTAATTATTTGATTCTTATATTAGTATTCATTGAAACAAACATATCTTCCGTATCCTTTTCTCAAGTCATTCTCAGAATTAGTGTTCCATGCAATACTGAAAGAGTGATCAGAATTCTTGACTACGTATAACGAAAGAGTTATCTGAATAATTATCAGAGACTTACTTTAGCGAAGTTATAATTATTGTGTGTTGCAACTATCCTTTAGTATTTAGTCTCAGTGTACGACAAAAAATACGGGTGATTCATTGCGTCAAGGGGAATTGCCAAGAAGTGTCGACGCGAAGCCAACGTGGTGCGGCTTCCTAATCCTTGACACAAGTATGCTCTTCATATATGTTTAGAATGGTATCTTTGATATGTCTATATCCTGCTTGCACTTGCGAATACAGCAAGAGTCTTGCAGTACTTTCATTGTCTCAGATACCAGATTTGCCGGTAGGACGAGAGACCGTTTCTATTGCGCCTATTTAACTTTCAGAAGTGGTTAAATAAGATTAATCTAGCAAAATAAGCAAATTAAAACAGTTGTGTGGTTAGTTAGAATATAAACTTCTGAAATTGTATACTTAATGTAAGGCCCAATTCTTAATTTCGTGCCACACGCAAATGTATCGATAATAATAAATAGCTTTGCCTTCGTATGAACGAGTTCTAGCTGGATTACTGAGTTAATTCTATTACATATTAGAAGCATCTTTATTGAACTAGCAGATATTATAAATATTCTAGTACGACGATACATGTACTAGGATATATAATGAGTACGAACTATAGGGTGTAGATACCCTGGCTCAGTAATCTATATTTCCACTTAATTTATTTTTAAGATAATCTATACATCATAGTTCCAATAATGGATAGTTAGATTGTATTAAGATGTAAGTTCATTGGTATTTAAACTATATAGAATATTATATTGATTATAAGTTTATTATTATATGATTAATTTATATATAATATATTCAGCGGATAGGTAGAACTTATTCGGTATATATAATATATCTAATCACCGGAAGGTACTTGAGTATAATTCTAGTGGTTTATATTTCGACATTATTTACCGACACAAAGGTAATTCGATTACGAATATATCTACGTAATTAGTGTTATGCTGGTTTTCGAGTTCGAAAACATTTATATGATAATACTAATATACTGGAGATAATTCGTGATTATCGGAGCTCGATTCTCGTAAAATCCAGATAGTCGATAATCGGAGATCTATTATCATTTTGATTTAATTCCGCTTATAGCCAGCCGATGTCAAATAATCCCATAAATTATCATTTATTTCATCAAAAAATTTATATATATGAATGAGAGAAACCGTAAAAGGTGTCTTATTAATTATAACTTTAAAATTAAAATTACACTAAAATAATAGTTATCAAATCCCAGCGAGATTTAGAGATTGCTATTGTGTTTATTAAAAAGGAAAATGGAGAAATCCAATATTTGTAAGTTTGTGTCATAAGTATTTTTTTTTATAGTTTAGATTGGAGGTTCTAATGCATAACGTGTATTTACCGACAAAATTAAAATAGAGGATAAACATTGCGAATTATAAAATAAAGCATAAAATTTAAATAATTTATAGTTGAGAATTGCTATAATAAATAAATATAAATATTTCATTTTTTATATATATAAGGATGTGATGTTAATATGTTAATTATGAAATAAGTTAAATTTGGATACATTTATGCAATAATACGTATAATTTAATATAATTAAATCTTTTTTATTAAAAATTTATAAGAAAGTTAAAAACTGAATGTATATTCATTTCATATTAATTCCTTATCCTTTCTTTCCCTAAATGACTTAAGAGGCTGCTTATATTACAATACTCTAGTTCTAAAGATAAGTCTATTGATACCGCGGGTGTCAGACATCTTTATCCAGATTTCCCTCTCCTAGCACTTTATCCTTCACTTCGCTCTTTCAGCGGCTCTTCGAATATATTTTGTAGCTGCACAATCTTTCCTGAGGAGAGTCCTTCAACCCGTATTCCTGCCCTATACTCTGTCTATTCGGTCTTCCCCCTGCTTCTGGCCCTCTTAGGTGTGTTCCATATTATACCATATCTTTCTTATTTCTCCGTACAGTTCTCTCCTTGCATCTTAATCTATACTCTCACCAATTCTTCCTAACTATCAATATCTCTAAATATTCTCATTCGCCCCGACATCCATATTTTCGCTCCTCTCCTCACACGACTAGTCCATCGTTGCGTTTATCACCGGACATCTTTCTCTGAACTTAAACTTTCCACTTTCTACAATTCGACACTGTACTTCCTATCTGTTGCCCAATATTTAGCGTCGTTAATAATTTCCGATCTACTCCTCCAAGAACGCGCTTGTCGCGGTATATCTTATCTCGTCCTCTCCTCCTATTCTCACGTTGGTATCTCGTATACAGCAGTATCATAATATATATATATATATATAATATATACTATATATATGATAATATATATATACATAGTTGTTAGCCGTACTAGGTAAAAATCACATTTTTTAAATACTATCTAATATATTCCGAATGTTTCATATCTTTCGATCAATGGGGTAGTAATAATATACCGACATTTGATAATATAAACTACATCCTTCTCTTAATTACTCAATTCTATATTCGTTAAATAATCTTACTTCATCACACTTACGCTCCCTTATTACTGTGATATTTAGTGAAAGACAGACCCTCTTTGTAGATGTATTGTGTTGCAAAGTAGAATATTTATCACTCACACTTCTCTTCATCTTTAGTTCCAACAGTTCTTCATCCCTCCTCTCTCATTCTCCTCTCCGCTCACCGCACAGAGGTTTTAACTTGATGTAATCACAATAGCTTCCTGGCTGTAACTCGAGCTGAAATGAGTTCATTATGTACAAGCACCTGACCTCGCATATACAAACCTTCGAATCTACTTCGAACGTAAGAATACGAATTATGCAAAATCCCACCCTTCCTCGTGCATAAATCGACCTCCAGAACTGCTCTCTCTTCTGTCTCTTTATCCTTGACACCACTGAATGGATGGACAACAAAATTCTGCTTCTTATGCCTCATATACTCCCTTTTAAATATTTCGACATCCTCATTGTAAGGCTAGGGAAAGCATGATGCACTGATTTATTTTCTTTATGCTCAAATATATTCGCCATCTTTTTTTTCTGGTGTGATCAATTCAATAAGAAGAAGAAGACGTGTAATACCTTGATTCATTCTATGTTAATAGTGTATTGTACTATACTATATTTTATTTTCGATAGGCTTCTATATTCGCAGGAGTTTGAAGTTGGGTTGGAGTCTTCACTTGCCAACTGTTAAAGAAAGTTTGGATAGATGTGATTGTTGTGCATCATATAATTATTCATGAACGTAGCCATAATATAATAGTGTGCTCAGTGTGTTTAAGTTAGTTATATTAAAGTGTTATAATACGTCTATAATGTTTGTAGTACCAGTTATCATAGTACAATATATATACTATTAAAAGCTTATATATAATTTATGTGGTTTTAGACCATGAACTTAGCCTAAAGTTATTTATACTTTTTATATAGGGAATAGTTGTGACTAGTATATATTTTATATGACCTTGTTAGGAAAGTGACAGGCCCTTAGGGGTGTGGTGTAGTTGTGTTTGTCGGCATGGCATATATAGTATATATGTTAATTTGATAAAATTATGACTTTGAATATCAGTATCTGATAAGTTCCATTGAGTTGCCCTATAACTTAGAGTATCTATTGTATATGCTCCTTATTTCTTATTCTTGAGAACCCGTAGGTTGTTTTTAATTAATCTTTATATGATATGGCGGTGATTA
>JABUQX010011899.1:40000-45000 GCA_015478945.1 Trachelipus rathkii | reverse complement strand
TTTATCCGACACAACACAGTAATTAATACACGAGTTTTACAAGTCCAAAAAATGAGTTGAAAAGCAAGTAACTATCTTGGTGTGGTTTTGATTTAAATATATAAGAGAAATGTGTAGTTTTGACGAATCTCCGAATCTCCTTTTTCATGGCTCAATAAGAGGGTTTGCTTTTTAATAGTAGACTATCAAGTATAGTAAAGGTAATTGGAATTGGGAACACCCGGTAGCTAAGTGGAAGAGCTTTCTCCCAACAAAGTGAGAAACTCAGGTTCAGAACTGGTTGGGTGGCAAAATGTGTGTTATTCTCCCTTAGTTTTAGCTTCGTTCTACTCAGACGATAAATCAAGTACACCCCTCCTTGATTAGAGGGCTCTGCCCGTGAGCGGTGGTGTTCTGTGTAATTTTTTTTAAAGTGTACCAAAAATACGATATTATAAGATCAAAATTTTATTTCAGATTAAATTCATTACATTTAAAAGCATAACCAGTAAATCAACGTTTTTAAAAACCATCTGTCATACAGACATTGCTGGTAAGAGTTTGAGAAAGATGAATTTTCTCTAAAAAACATTTGTTGAAGTATTATAGACGTTGTATTTCTTTTTGGAAGTGCTTTTTAAACTAATCAAAGTAACATTCCTTTAAATTGCAATTATAAATTAAGGTTTAACACAATTATCTGATTTTTATCAGTTATGTCTTTAGAGTATTTTTTCAATCTATCAATAAAAAATAAGCCATTTGAAGTGAGAAAAAGAATCAGAAATATAATATTTAATAAAAAAAATCTTGTTAGATCATATTTTTAAAATTTTGCACTCTCAGTACATATTTAGCTATATAATAAATATGTTTTATTGTTAATGACGACCTCTAAGAGTCCACTTTTCTACAGCTGAGAACAGTCAGTCTAATTCCTGGTTTTGTGTTAGTGATCAAGGTTTTGCATTGATCTTTGAGAGAAAGTAAGAAATAAATCTATTCTTGACCAAGCGTTAGATTTATAAAGAGGCAATAAAATTGTTTCATCTGACCTCCAATTCTTATTTTTCAAATTATTTAAGAGTATTATGTGTCCTTTCAACTTTGCCCTTAATATGTTTAACATTTATATTTGGAATTAGCTATTTATCAAAATGTTTTGTTGAAGCTGCATATAATTCCTTCCCATGCATGGTTACAGGAAGTCAATCATTTATAGGATAACATGTGAAGGCAAATTGGTTTGGTAAATGAAAAATTTAAACCACAGGTCTCTGATCATTTCTGTAGTGAATATAAAGCTTTATGAACTGATTAAACAGAAATCTCAAAGCTTGAATCAGAAAACCAAAGTGCACAATCAACTTTTTTATTTATTTATTTACTTTTTTAACAGATTTTAAACTTTCCTCTCTGTTGTACATGGTTCGCGTTTTAACTCTATTAATGTTGGTATCCCTCAAGGTTCGATCTCACGTCCAAAACCTTATTTCTTTCATCTACCTGCTCAATATACAACTATAACACCTTCTTTGATAACACCCAACTCAAACATCCTCTTTTTCTTAATATTTAGTTTTCTCGTGATCTTTCTAAGAATGATCAAATAATTTCTCTCACTGAACATGCATCTAAGACATTTGGTGTTCTGAATCGTTTTCCAAATTTTTTCACACCAACTCAATTGCTTAACCTGTATAGAACTTTGTTACTCCTTGTTTGTATGCGTCACATATCTGTGGTGGTTCCATTCACAGATCTCTTCTTGAAAAGGTTGAATAGAATTGTTTTCATCTTACTAACTCTCCTATTCTTATTAACTCTCCAATTTCTTTTCTTTTTTGTCGAACTATTGCATCACTCAGTTCACTCTCCTCATAATATTGCTATTAGAACGGACACTGTTCTTCAGAAATTTTCTAATCTCATGACTCCAACCCTGAGGATAGATCGTGCGACTCGTCAATTATCACACTCATCCCTCATATGTCCAACTCTATGATCCCAGACTTAAGCGATATGCTCATTCTTACACGTACAAGACTGGAAGAGCCTCCAACACTAAGGTTACCATATTTTATGATCTTAAATACGGGACGCACTCACTCGCGCATATATATATATATATATATATATATATATATATATATATATATATATATATATATATATATATATATATATTATATATATATATATATATATATATATATATATATACTTACCGCTTATTAAGGGCAATGGAAGTATCACAAATATTTTTCAGATGAATGTATTTTTTTTAGAATATCAATTTCACCAAGCAACATTCTGTAAAATTCGGAACACGTATAATCGAAATTAAATTTGTTTATTAACACTGCTTTCAAAGTTTTCACAGACAGTTGAGTTTTTTCACTTGTCCAAATCAAGTTCATAGCAGAAAATACTCTTTCTGTTGGAGCATTAGTTCCTGGTAAACAAAGAAGAAATTCAACCATTTTCAGGATATTAGAATATGGCACATTTTTAGCTTGAAAGTGCGAAATGATTTCGACCCAACAATCACCAGGAGATGTTTTCTTTGAATTCCAATTGTCCAACATTTCTGGGGTCACATACTGTTTAACGAACACATATTCGTCATAAAGTGCAGTCTCGTCTATTGTAAAGGTAGGGATGAGTTCGAGAATAAACTTAAGAGTTTCTGCTACTTCCTCCCAGCATGGTATTCTCTTTAGTGTTACCCAAGTAAATTGTTTTAAGTTTTTAAGTGGATTGATCCATTTAGATAAATAATCAAAGGCAGTTTTGTAGAATGTATGAACATACTGTTTAAATTTTGCAACTTCTGATTCCAGGCCTTCTCTTACCAATTTTTGAAGAATCGTTGTTACAGCTAATGGAATAAAGCAGTCTTCGCTCTTAGAGGCCATATTATTTTGTAAATCATTTAATGCTGACATTACTTCGAAAATTGTAATTGTATCCCCTTCAATCTTTTCAATAGTCATGTGAAAAGTGGACGCTTGACTGTGGATAAAGTAAAGCCATGCTTCAGATAAAGGATTTTCAAAAAATGATTTTATCACAAAAGGGCATTTTTCTTGTGACTCAAAAAATGATTTTAAGGGGCATACATTGTCAGAAGACGTTCAACCGCAGGGAGTAGAGCAAGCCATCTGGTTTTGCTATATCCTAATATTTGCTTGTATTCTTGATTAACAAATTCACAAAATTCTTTAACTGTGTATATATAGAAATGAGAATATATTTTTGAAACGATGCCTTCAATATCAATAGGAAGAGCATCAGCAGCTGTCTGAATAGTGTTGTGAATGATATGAGCAGAACATCCTATTCCAACTAAACCATGTCCCAAGTCCTCCTTGAGTTTTGTAAAAACATTGTTAACGCCCTTTCTAGATATACCCCCAAAATTGCAATTAGTATTATCTGCGCAGAGAGCTATTGTTTTTTCTTTTGCATTCATATTTTTTAAGCATTCAATTAAAAATGCAGAGATTGTGTTAGATGTTTCCGAGGGCAATGATTTTACTTCTAAAAGTTTCATCTGAATCCCTTTAACAGGTTGGAAATATCTAACAAGTACTGGGAATATTTTTATGTCCTTGTGATTTGAAGCGTCGGTCATAATCGAAATAAAATTGGCTTCTCGAATATCAGTCTGCAGTTCCGATATAGCTATTGGAGTAAAGACATTTAATACAATTGCCTCCGCTTTTGTACGGGCACATGTAAACTTAGGGTCAAAACAAGTCTTGATTAATTTTGAAGAGCAATCCATAGATTTGAAAGATTGATTATGTTGCACTAAGTGATAGGCAAATGCTCCTTCAGCCGCGGCTAATTTAAGTTCTTTGTCACCAAAAATGTCATTTCTGAAAAACGTTGTGAGTGTTGAACTTGATGCACTGGCACGCAAAGCAGTTTTATGTTTTTCAGTATTTAAATGTTGTGTAATATCTGTTCTTCCTCCATGACTGATATTAAAGCTGGAAGAACATATGTTGCAACGAACACATGATTCCGTAAATGTCTTTTTCATATATGGGTATTCTTTCTCAAGGTCCTTATTGAAAACACATTTCCTCTTGCCTTTGGGGGCCATTATTTCAATTAATTTTAAATTTTCAACAGGCCTTAAAATTTAATAAAAATTTAGCTTTGAATATATATATATATATATATATATATATATATATATATATATATATATATATATATATATATATAAAATTTAATAAAAATTTAGCTTTGAATATATATATATATATATATATATATAATGTTAATTGTGAATAAGACGGCTCCCGACCCGTGAGTGCTAGAGAAATTTATTTTTAGTGTATAAAAATAATTTTTTGTAAAGTAAGAAATTTTTAAAATATTTGCATTATACATAAAAATTTTATTTCCTCAACTGTCACGGGTAAGGGGTAAGGGGTACGGGGGCGAATCCCTCATAGAAATACCCATTCTGTCATGCATTTGCATATATATATATATATATATATATATATATATATATATATATATATATATATATATATATATATATATTTTTTATATATATTTCTCTACATAGAATCTCTCATAGAAATACACATTCTGTCATGCATTTGTATATATATATATATATATATATATATATATATGGCAGAATGGATATTTCTACCCGTGAGTACTGCATAAATAATATATTTTTTAATGTATAAAAATAAATTTCTGTAAAATAAGAAAATTTAAAAATGCATTATAAATAAAAATTGTATTATTTATCCAGTACTCACGGGGTCAGGAGTGTAAATTTCTATTAAAAATATAACAATTAAAAGAACTAAAAAATTGCAAAAATGTTACTTCACATACGATTTTCAAATAAAATTCATAAAAAAAAAAAAAATTTGAAAAGGTGCTTTTTGTTAACTTCATGTCGATATTTTTGTAACGTATCTTTAATTAATCCCTATTTTGTTATGACTTATGAAACATAGGCAAGTTCAGTAAAAATGGCC
>JABUQX010011899.1:5000-37500 GCA_015478945.1 Trachelipus rathkii | reverse complement strand
ACTCGCCGCCCAACATCACCCACAGTCCTCCGTTATGGGCCTGATAAAACCCGTAGGATCTCTGCTCCTGCAGCTGTTGCAGATGCATTAGATTATAGTTTTGCTAGCCACTCGAGCTCTTTCCGCTATCCTGAAGCCATTCAAAAATTGAATTAACACTGCACTGCCAGACTTTTCAACAGCGAAAGGGGAATATCATATCTATGACAGTCTTTTACATTTGCAGAGTATCAAACTGCACTTGGGAATAGCAAAGATGATGCCCCTGGGCCAGACATAATTTTGTACATAATGCTCGGTCATATTCACCCCTCTGCATCAGCGTTCTTGCTGGATCTGTATAATAGAATGTGGATCGAATTCTCTTTTCCATCTGTGTGGGCAACAGCTTTTGTAATCCCTATTCCCAAACCTGGAAAAAATCCTAAGTTGGCGAACAACCAAAGACCACTTTTGCTGACCTGTCATACATGTAAATTAAGGAGAAAATGGTTTCAGGCAGCCTTCTCCCTGTTCTGGAGAGTCGCCTGGCTTTTTCAAGCTTCCCGTTTGGTTTCCGCAAAAATCGTTTGACCGCGGATCCCTTGTTAAGACTGGACCATGACATTCGGTAAGCCTACTCACTAGTGGGATAGTTCTTTGTGTATTTTTGCCTTAAAAATGCTTATGACACAACGTGGAGAACTGGGGTTCTCCTTAAACTCCACTCGCTCGGTTTCCAAGGACAGCTCCCTCTCTTTATTAAATGCCTTCTGTCAGACAGATCCATCCAGGTTCGGTGCTTTTCTGTTCTTTCACGCCACTTTACTCTGGATGAAGGCGTTCCACAGGGCAGTGTTCTAAGTGTATTATTATTTGCTCTCGGATTCAATGACATCGTTACTTCTATCTCAGCGACGGTCAATTTTTCTCTCTATGTTGATGACTTGCATGGCTCTAAATATTGCCGATGCAAGGCTGTCATTTCTTGAAAGGCAACTTTAACTAGCTATTGAGAATATTTAACAATGGGGTAATTCCCATGGCTTCCATTTCACACCAGTAGTTAGGGGGGCGAAACTAGCAGATGACAGCAGATGCCAGATTTACGGCTAAATCAGGCTACCTGCCGACGTATATATGTATTTTTAGCGACTCTTTTAGTACGTTACCTTCCTACGATTTTCAATATCTGGCATTTTTAAGCGGGGGCTCAGCCCCGGGGCCCTTCTTCATGTGCGTTGCCAGTTATTACGTGTGTGTGCGGTATGTAGCCAGTGTATGTGTACATTTTTTGTTACTTTCACCCCGCTAGCACCCCAGGTTCTCCCCCTACCCCCCTTTTTTCTATTCAGCTATGTTATGATTTCACGTTCTTTCTTGACCCTTTTATTTTAATCTTTTTTCGGCATTTTTATCATTTTTGTATATATTTTTATCGTCTTTCTTTAACTCAGCTACTTTCATGAACATTATTTAGCGCTTTTCCTGCTAAATCTGGCAACCTATAGGTAAATTTCAGTATTTTATCACTTTTTAACTTTTTCTTTCGACGTTTTATCATTCTAGGTATATATTTTAAAGACTTTCTAATACTCAGTTACTTTTCTGGTTCATTTTTCTAGCGCTTTTCTTGCTAATTCTGGCAACCTACTGGTAATTTCAGGATTTTAACACTTTTTAACCTTTTTCGGTATTTTTATTATTCTTGGTATATATTTTAATGACTTTCTAATACTTAGCTACTTTTCTGAACCTTTATTTAGCGCTTTTTCTGCTAAATCTGGCAACCTTTAGCTAAATTTTATCACTTTTTGGTCCTTTTTTCGGTATTTTTATCATTTTAGGCATGTATTTGTAATGACTTTCTACTACTCAGCTCCTTTTCTGAACCTTTTTCTATCATTTTTCATATAATTCTGGCTACCTATTGGTAAATTTTCTAAGATTTCTAACCTTTTTGATATATTTTTGCACTTTTTAGTCACTTTCAACTACTCATATATGTTCCTGATCCTTTTTAAAAAGCTTATTACTGTAATTTATTTAGCTTACCTGTTAACTCTGGCCTATTATTGGTAAATTTTTATAATTTTTTAACTTTTTCGATACATTTTTAATCTTTTTACCACCATTTGCAATCTTTATCTATCTCAGCTATGTCTCTCAATCAATGGATGTGACATTAACCGTTAGGCTTAAATACAATCCCCCAGCAACGGCTTCATATTAGCCATTAGGCTTAAATACTTCCCCTAGCAACGTTAGTCCTAACACCTGTTAGCCTTTCGGTAACCCAGCTACGTTAGCGAGTCACTTTCTGCGTTTTTGACACTTACGGCGTCACATTAATGATATGCGATTTCATCCACTCGTTTGAGTTCAGTAGCCCGCAGCCCGCAGCCCATCGCCGGCCGTCTCGAATTTGTAAACATACGATTGCTATTTTATTTTATAAGTTTCATTTTACATTTTTTTTCAATTTAAATTTTTATTATTTTTATTTATTTTTAATTTTATTTTAAGAAATTATTTTGTTTTAATTTGTTTTATTTTTTTATTTATTTTTTATTTATTTATTTTAATTTTACTTATTTAAATTTATTTTTCAAACTTATTTTTAAAAGTTTCATTTTTACATTTATATTTTGTGTTTAAATTTTTTATTTATTTATTTTAATTTTACTTATTTAAATTTATTTTTATAAGTTTCATTTTACATTTATACTTTGTGTTTAAATTTTTTATTTATTTATTTTAATTTTACTTATTTAAATTTATTTTTCAAACTTTATTTTCTATAAGTTTCATTTTACGTTTATACTTTGTGTTTAATTTTTTATTTATTTTTAATTTTATTATTTTTTATTTCTAATTTTATTTTAGTTTTAATTATTTTTATTTTTTATTTAAAAAAGAATCTATATATTTTTAAAACTTTTATTTATTTTTGCTTTATTTGTTTAAAACATTTTGTTTTAACTAAAATTTCTTTCATTTTTATGTTTATAACGTAAAAAATTTGCGTTTTAACATACCCTAAAGCAGTAAATCACTAAATCAGTAAAGCAGTAAATCAGTAAATCAAACTGTATCCAGCCACCCTCCTACCCATCCATGAGCTATTGATCTATTGATTCAAGTCATATTTTTGTATAACATAAGACAAAAACTTTTATTTATTTTGTTTTGTTTCTTTAAACATTTTATTTTTACTAAAAAATTTATTCTTTTATGTTTATAACTTAAAAACTTTGCATTTTTACATACCTTAAAGCAGTAAATCAGTAAATCAGTAAATCAAACTGTCCTCCATACCCTCCTACCCATCCATGAGCTATTGAGCTATTGATCTATTGATTCAAGTCATATTCTGTATAACATAGCACAAAAACTTTTATTTATTTTTGTTTTGTTTCTTTAAACATTTTGTTTTTACTAAAAAATTTATTCTTTTTATGTTTATAACTTAAAAAATTTGCGTTTTTACATACCCTAAAGCAGTAAATCAGTAAATCAGTAAAGCAGTAAATCAGTAAATCAAACTGTATCCAGCCACCCTCCTACCCATCCATGATCTATTGATCTATTGATCAATTGATCTATTGATCTGTTGATTCAAGTCATATTTTGTATAACATAACACAAAAACTTTTATTTATTTTTGTTTTGTTTAAACATTTTGTTTTTACTAAAAAATTTATTCTTTTTATGTTTATAACTTAAAAAATTTGCATTTTTACATACCTTAAATCAAACTGTATCCAGCCACCCTCCTACCCATCCATGAGCTATTGATCTATTGATTCAAGTCATATTTTTGTATAACATAAGACAAAAACTTTTATTTATTTTGTTTTGTTTCTTTAAGCAGTAAATCAGTAAATCAAACTGCCTTCCAGCCACCTTCCTACCCTTCCATGATCTATTGATCTATTGATCTATTGATTCAAGTCATATTTTTGTATAACATAACACAAAAACTTTTATTTATTTTGTTTTGTTTTCTTTGAACATTATATTTTTACTAAAAAAAAAAAAAAAAAAAAAACTTTTTTTTTTACTAAAAAATTTATTCTTTTTATGTTTATAACTTAAAAAAATTTGCATTTTTACATACCCTAAAACAGTAAATCAGTAAATCAAACTGTCATCCAGCCACCCTCCTACCCTTCCATGATCTATTGATCTATTGATCTATTGATTCAAGTCATATTTTTGTATAACATAACACAAAACTTTTATTTATTTTTGTTTTGTATTCTTTAAACATTTTGTTTTTACTAAAAAATTTATTCATTTTTGCTTATTCTGTTTAAAATATTTTGTTTTAACTAAAATTTCTTTCTTTTCATGTTTATAACTTAAAAAATTTGCATTTTTACATACCCTAAAGCAGTAAATCAGTTAATCAAACTGCCTTCCATCCACCCTCTCACCCTTCCATGATCTATTGATCTATTGAGCTATTGATTCAAGTTATATTTTGTATAACAACACAAAAACTTTTATTTATTTTTTGTTTTGTATTCTTTAAACATTTTGTTTTTACTAAAAAATTTATTCTTTTCATGTTTATAACTTAAAAAATTTGCATTTTTACATACCCTAAAGCAGTAAATCAGTTAATCAAACTACCATCCAGCCACCTTCCTACCCTTCCATGATCTATTGATCTATTGATCTATTGATCTATTGATTCAAGTCATATTTTTATTAATTGCTATGTTTTACATACCCTAAAACGTTGTTGTAGTTGTTAAATATATCAAACGTTCAAGTTAAATGAAAATATACAACACTTTTTCAAACATATCTCTAAAATATTAATGTTAATTTTACATTAACATTGTAATATTGAAAACTAAACAAAAATATATCTCATGCTAGCCTAACTGACATACAGCATTCATTAACAAGGTAACTAAAATTAGAAGTTTCAACTTACCAGCAGAAGTCATCATAGCAATCTCATTCTTTACTATACACAACTGCACAAAATATTATTATTATTATTATTATTATTATTATTATTATTATTATTATTATTATTATTATTATTATTATTATTATTCCACATAGATCTCACAACACCAATAACGCGTGCGATCACTTTGCCTGCAGGTCCACAACTAGAACATTGGTTGGTAAATTGTTCTCTACCAGACACCTATACATTACGTAATCTTGTTACGCTCAAGGATAGCCAATCAGAGAACTGCATTTGCTATGCCATCACGGACAGCCAATGAAATTCGAGGAATGACTCATTAATCTTAATATCTTTTGACACATGTGAAGGGTAACGAGATTTATTACTTTGTACCCGATATCTTTTGACACATGAGAAGAGTGACGAGATTTATTACTTTGTTCTCCTTATGTCCTTACTTAACATCTGTTTTTATCTTAAACAGTAGTTTTATTATTATTATTATTATTATTATTATTATTATTATTATTATTATTATTATTATTATTATTATTATTATTATTATTATTATTATTATTATTATTATATCAACTATATATGTATATGTACATAACAAATCCACACACACACACACACACACACACACACACACACACACACACACACACACACACACACACACACACACTCACAATAATTATAGACACTTTACTTAATACATTAGCCTGGCAATCATCGTACTAACTTACTGATCACATGACTGCTATTTCTATGATATCAAGCAGATGTGTAACATTTTCTAAACCTCGTTGGAAGACATTTACATTTTTCACATGTTTAATATAAACATTTCGTTTTGTTATGTATTTTCTTTTACGTTTCTATTATTCCTTATATTTATATTTTGTTAAAAGTTAATTTATTTATTTATTATAGTTTTATTTTTATTTTTATTTATTTAAAATAATCTATATATTTTTAAAACTTATTTATTTTTGTTTATTCTGTTTAAAACATTTTGTTTTAACTAAAATTTCTTTCTTATTTTATGTTTATAATTCTAGTTTTTTTGTATTTATTATTACAGTGTTAGTAAACAGTAAATGTCAGTTCACAGGCCCAGAGCCACCTCCAGCCTTCCATGATACCTATCTGCTGATCTATTGAGCCCCAACTCTCATATTTTTATTACTGCTGCAGCTTTTACATACTGTACTGCTGCAGCCAGTTAAAGGGGCCATATCAAACGTTCGTTAAATATAACACTTTTCAAACATACTTTCTGTGTTGTTAATGCGCCAATTTTTACATTATCAGTTGTGGGCTATTGAAAACTAAACAAAATATATTCATGCCAGCCTCAACTGACATATGTGTTACTGTTGGTCAGTAATACTGCCAATGCTGGGCCAGTAGAAATATAGTAAATCTTATTTCTACTATACACAACCGCACAAAAATATTATTATTATTATTATTATTATTATTATTATTATTATTATTATTATTATTATTATTATTATTATTATTATTATTATTTATACTATTATTATTATTATTGTTATTATTATTATTGTTGTTATTGTTGTTATTATTACCATTGTTATTGGTTGTTATTGGTTATTACATATTACAGTTGGCACCACACAGATTCACAACACAGCGAACGCGCGATGACCTTTACCGTAGGTCCATCAACCAACATTGCCAGGGCACCAGCCGCCACAGACACCTGGTACATTACTGTGGCCTGTTGCGCTCAAGGATACAATCAGCAAACTGTGGTTTGCGCCATCATGGACATTGCATAGGTACCTTATATGATCACTATTTAAGATTGATATATGTAGCGTGCCCAGTATTCGATAGTTTGACACATGAGAAGGGTGACGAGATTTATTACTTTGTTCTTTTGTCCTTGCTTAACATCTGTTTTTATCTTAAACAAGTTTATTAATATTATTATTATTATTACATAATATTAAATATTATTGTTGTTGTTATTATTGCTGTTATTATTATTATTATTATTATGTATCACTATATATGCATATGTACATAACAACATAATATTACATATATATATACACATATTACATATTTTACACTCTTCATTGCCGGGCTGTAGACACTTTTACTGAATATAATACTGGCAATCATCATACAATTTACTGATTCACATGAGACCAGCATTTATGACACAGCAATGTAATATTGCCTTCGTTGCAAGACTTGATATTTGTTATTTTTTTCTCACATGAATATAAACAGTTTTCAGTTTCTTGTTATGTATTTTTAATGTTCTCTATTATCTTCATATATATCCCTTGTTAAAGTTAGTTATTTTTCATTTCCATTTATTATAGTTTTTATCTTATTTTTATTATAAATGTCTATAGCAGCTTTAAAACTCATTTATTTTGTTATTCCTGTTTAAAAACATTTGTTTCATCCAAAATTTTATTTTACAAGTTTATAACTTCAATTTTTTTGCATTTTTGCTATTAGCCTTCAAAGCAGTAAATCGCAACAAAGCCATCAAATCATACCACCTCACTCTTCCTACTTCACATCTACTGATCTATACCGACCCAGCTGATCTGCTGATTCAGTCATATTTGCAGTGAACATAACACAAAATCTCTATTTGTTTGCTACTCTCCTGTTTAAAACATTTGCTTAACTCAGGTCTATGAAAAATTAGAACAAAACTTTTTTTTTGCCCTGGCACATACCTAAAGAAAACAGTAAATCAGTTAACCAAATTCACATCAACATTTCACACGACATATTCTATTGATATCAGCTGATCTATTGATGTCTGCTGATCTAAGTCAAGTACTTTGTGGGCAAACATAACAAAATGGAAAGTTTCATATATACCTGGCAGTCCAACGAATAAATACTAAAGCCATTATCAAAGCGGCTATGAACAGTAATGAGAACTAAGAATATGTAATGGGCCAATACAAACCTAACAGGCAGCATGAACGAGTAAATCCGCCGATGGGACGTTCCTCTACTTTAACATCAGTGTAACTAACAGGTTACCAATGAATGTTGCGATTTGCCATCTTTTAAACAAGCATACCTTCTAACAGCAGGTCAATGTTAATTTGGCTGTTAACATAGTAATATTGCATCAAAAATTTATTTAATCTACCTAACTACCACTCGCTCAACGATCGGAATGCTAACATGGATCAGTAAACCACATCGGGCGCCGACATGGGTCAGCGCCAGCTAAGAACAGCACACAGCCTAACACCTATACACGACAAATTGCCCCATAAACGTTCCTACTTAACAACAGTAAAAAATAGCACATTGTGCTCAAAACATATTTAGCTCATTACTTTTATACTTTTTGTTAGATTTCTAAACAAAGATTTATTGTTGACAGGCAGTGGCCAGGCGTCGTGTTTCACCAGGCTCATCATAACCCAACCCCAACTACGCTGCACTATTATTATTTTCATTAGGTTATTATTGCCATTATTATTATTATTATTATTATTATTATTATTATTATTATTATTATTATTATTATTATTATTATTATTCCATAGATCTCAAAACTTAGCTGAATCTTCCATCAGTATGATACGTTATTCCTTCGCTCTCATTGGGCATGTTTTGAGATCTATGGAATAATAATAATAATAATAATAATAATAATAATAATAATAATAATAATAATAATAATAATAATAATAATAATGGTCTGTATGATAGTTAGGTTAGGTTATGATAAATTTTTGTTAAGTTTTGATATATATTACTATGTCAATATTAAATTAACATTGAAATGTTAGAGATATACTTGAAAAAAGTGTGAATAGGATATGTTTTGTAGGCAATGTTAGCTACTTTACTGTTGTTAAGTAGGGAACTTTGTTTATGTTAGCAGTTTATTCGTGTATAAGGTGTGGTAGGTTTGTTATGTTCTTAGCTCAACTTATGTTATGTCAGCTTTATTGATGTGAACACTTTGATATGTTAGCATTTATTCGTTGGGGAGTATGATAGTTAGGTAAGGTTATGATAAATTTTTGATAAAATTACTATGTTAATGTAAAAATTAACATTGATATGTTAGAGATATGCTTGACAAAGTGTAAATCGCTTACGTTTCATTGGTAATGTTAGTTACTTACTGTTGTTAAGTAGGGAACTTTGCTAATGTTATCAGTTTACTCGTTCGTAAGCTATGTTAGGTTTGTTTTTGTACATTATATTCTTAGTTCATGTTATGATATGTTAGCTTTATTGATGTGAAAACTTTGTTATTTTTTTTTTATTTTTTTAATTTTACTCCTTACGTGCAAGCTATGTTAGATTTTTGTACATTATATTCTTAGTTCATGTTATGATATGTTAGCTTTATTGATGTGAAAACTTTGTTATACTAGTATTTATTCGTTGGACTGTATGATATATGTATATGAAGAGCTTATTTTTATGTTATGTTTATACAAAATATGACTTGAATCAATAGATCAACAGATTATGGAAGGTGGAGGGAGAGTGGGTGGTTTGATTAACTGATTTACTGTTTTACTGCTTTAGGGTATGTAAAAAGGCAAAAATTTTTAAGTTATAAACATAAAATGAAATAAATTTTAGTTAAAACAAAATGTTTTAAACAGAATAAGCAAAAATAAATAAAAGTTTTTGTGTTATGTTATACAAAATATGACTTGAATCAATAGATCAATAGATCAATAGATCAATAGATCATGGAAGGGGGAGTGGGGTGGGTGGTGTGATTAACTGATTAATGATTTCATTGCTTTGAAGGTCTGTTAATATGCAAAAAATTAAGATATAAACAGAAAATGAAAGAAAATTTTAGTTAAAAATAAAATGTTTTAAACAGAAATAAATTAAAAGTTTTTAAAAAATATATAGATTATTTTAAATAAATAAAATAAAAATAAATAAAACTATAATAAATAAATAAATAACTAACTTTTAACAAAATATAAATATAGTAAAGAATAACAGAAACGTAAAAGAAAATACATAACAAAACGAAATGTTTATATTAAACATGTGAAAAATGTAAATGTCTTCCAACGAGGTTTAGAAAATGTTACACATCTGCTTGATATCATAGAAATAGCAGTCATGTGATCAGTAAGTTAGTACGATGATTGCCAGGCTAATGTATTAAGTAAAGTGTCTATAATTATTGTGTGTGTGTGTGTGTGTGTGTGTGTGTGTGTGTGTGTGTGTGTGTGTGTGTGTGTGTGTGTGTGTGTGTGTGTGTGTGTGTGTGTGTGTGTGTGTGGTATGTTAGATTTGTTATGTACATATACATATATAGTTGATATAATAATAATAATAATAATAATAATAATAATAATAATAATAATAATAATAATAATAATAATAATAATAATAATAATAATAATAATAATAATAATAATAAAAACTACTGTTTAAGATAAAAACAGATACGAAGTACAAAGGGAACAAAGTAATAAATCTCGTCACCCTTCTCATGTGTCAAAAGATATCGGGTACAAAGTAATAAATCTCGTTACCCCTCACATGTGTCAAAAGATATTAAGATTAATGAGTCATTCCTCGAATTTCATTGGCTGTCCGTGATGGCATAGCAAATGCAGTTCTCTGATTGGCTATCCCTTGAGCGTAACAAGATTACGTAATGTATAGGTGTCTGGTAGAGAACAATTTACCAACCAATGTTCTAGTTGTGGACCTGCAGGCAAAGTGATCGCACGCGTTATAGGTGTTGTGAGATCTATGTGGAATAATAATAATAATAATAATAATAATAATAATAATAATAATAATAATAATAATAATAATAATAATAATAATAATTTTGTGCGGTTGTGTATAGTAAAGAATGAGATTGCTATGATGACTTCTGCTGGTAAGTTGAAACTTCTAATTTTAGTTATCTTGTTAATGAATGCTGTATGTCAGTTAGGCTAGGATGAGATATATTTTTGTTTAGTTTTCAATATTACAATGTTAATGTAAAATTAACATTAATATTTTAGAGATATGTTTGAAAAAGTGTTGTATATTTTCATTTAACTTGAACGTTTGATATATTTAACAACTACAACAACGTTTTAGGGTATGTAAAACATAGCAATTAATAAAAATATGACTTGAATCAATAGATCAATAGATCAATAGATCAATAGATCATGGAAGGGTAGGAGGGTGGCTGGATGGTAGTTTGATTAACTGATTTACTGATTTACTGCTTTAGGTAAAATGCAAATTTTTTAAGTTATAAACATGAAAAAGAATAAATTTTTTTAGTAAAAACAAAATGTTTAAAGAATACAAAACAAAAATAAATAAAAGTTTTTGTGTTGTTATACAAAATATGACTTGAATCAATAGCTCAATAGATCAATAGATCATGGAAGGGTGAGGAGGGTGGCTGGAAGGCAGTTTGATTAACTGATTTACTGATTTACTGCTTTAGGGTATGTAAAAATGCAAATTTTTTAAGTTATAAACATGAAAAGAAAGAAATTTTAGTTAAAACAAAATATTTTAAACAGAATAAGCAAAAATAAATAATTTTTTTTAGTAAAAACATAATGTTTAAAGAAAACAAAACAAAATAAATAAAAGTTTTTGTGTTATGTTATACAAAATATGACTTGAATCAATAGATCAATAGATCAATAGATCAATAGATCATGGAAGGGTAGGAGTGTGGTTGGATATAGTTTGATTTACTGATTTACTGATTTACTGCTTTAAGGTATGTAAAAATGCAAATTTTTTTAAAAAACATAAAAAAAAAAATTTTTTTTAAAAAAAAAATTTTTTTTTTTTTTTTTTTTTTTTTTTTTTTTTTTTTTTTTAGTAAAAATATAATGTTCAAAGAAAACAAAACAAAATAAATAAAAGTTTTTTTGTGTTTGTTATACAGAAATATGACTTGAATCAATAGATCAATAGATCATGGAAGGGTAGGAAGGTGGCTGGAAGGCAGTTTGATTTACTGATTTACTGCTTTACTGATTTACTGATTTACTGATTTACTGCTTTACTGATTTACTGATTTAAGGTATGTAAAATGCAAATTTTTTAAGTTATAAACATAAAAAGAATAAATTTTTTAGTAAAAACAAAATGTTTAAAGAAACAAAACAAAAATAAATAAAAGTTTTTGTGTTATGTTATACAAAATATGACTTGAATCAATAGATCAATAGATCAATAGATCAATAGATCAATAGATCATGGATGGGTAGGAGGGTGGCTGGATACAGTTTGATTTACTGATTTACTGATTTACTGATTTACTGATTTACTGATTTACTGCTTTAGGGTATGTAAAAATGCAAATTTTTTAAGTTATAAACATAAAAAGAATAATTTTTTAGTAAAAACAAAATGTTTAAAGAAACAAAACAAAAATAAATAAAAGTTTTTGTGTTATGTTATACAAAATATGACTTGAATCAATAGATCAATAGCATGGAAGGGTAGGAGGGTATGGAGGACAGTTTGATTTACTGATTTACTGATTTACTGCTTTAAGGTATGTAAAAATGCAAATTTTTTAAGTTATAAACATAAAAAGAATAAATTTTTTAGTAAAAACAAAATGTTTAAAGAAACAAAAACAAAATAAATAAAAGTTTTTGTGTTATGTTATACAAAAATATGACTTGAATCAATAGATCAATAGATCAATAGCTATGGACAGCCAGGGGGGAGTGGGGAGGGGTTTTTTGATTTACTGATTTTACTGATTTACTGATTTACTGCTTTAGAGTATGGGAAAACGCAAATTTCTTTACGTTATAAACATAAAATGAAAGAAATTAGCAAAAACAAAATGTTTTTAAACAAATAAAGCAAAAATAAATAAAAGTTTTAAAATATATAGATTCTTTTAAATAAAAATAAAAAATAATTAAAACTAAAATAAAATTAGAGAAATAAAAATAATAAAATTAAAAATAAATAAAATAAACATTAAAAGTAGAAACATAAATTGAAAATTGTAGAAAATTAAAGGTTGGAAAATAAATTTAAATAAGTAAAATTAAAATAAATAAATAAAAATTTAAACACAAAGTATAAATGTAAATGAAAGTCAAAAAGGGTTACTTGAAATAGTAAAATTAAAAATAAATAAATAAAAAATTTAAACACAAAGTATAAATAAAAATGAAACTTTTAAAATACGGTTGAAAATAAATTTAAATAGCTTAATTTACAAATTAATTATAAATAAATAAAAATAAAACAAATTAAAAACAAAAATAGAATTTCTTAAACAAAAATTAATAAATAGGAATAAAATTTAAATGAAAATGTAAAATGAAACATAAAAATAAAAATAGCAATCGTATGTTTACAAATTCGAGATTGACTTCGATATCTGCTGGCCTCAACATAAATTCTGAACCTAAACGAGTGATGAAAATCGCATATCACATGTGACGCCGTAAGCGTCAAAAACGCAGAAAATGATTCGCTAACGTAGCTGAGTTATCGAAAGGTTAACAGGTGTTAGGACTAACGTTGCTAGGGGAAGTATTTAAGCCTAATGGGTCATATGAAGCTGCTGGGGGATTGTATTTAAGCCTAACGGTTAATGTCACACCCATTGATTGAGAGACATAGCTGAGATAGATAAAGATTGCAAATGGTGGTAAAAAGATTAAAAATGTATCGAAAAAGTTAAAAAATTATAAAAATTTACCAATAATCGGCCAGAGTTAACAGGTAAACTAAATAAATTACAGTAATAAGCTTTTAAAAAGGATCAGGAACGTATATGAGTAGTTGAAAGTGACTAAAAAGTGCAAAAATATATCAAAAAGGTTAGAAATCCTAGAAAATTTACCAATAGGTAGCCAGAATTATATGAAAAATGATAGAAAAAGGTTCAGAAAAGGAGCTGAGTAGTAGAAAGTCATTACAAATACATGCCTAAAATGATAAAAATACCGAAAAAAGGACCAAAAAGTGATAAAAATCCTGAAATTTAGCTAAAGGTTGCCAGATTTAGCAGGAAAAGCGCTAAATAAAGGTTCAGAAAAGTAGCTAAGTATTAGAAAGTCATTAAAATATATACCAAGAATAATAAAAATACATACCGAAAAAGGTTAAAAAGTGTTAAAATCCTGAAATTACCAGTAGGTTGCCAGAATTAGCAAGAAAAGCGCTAGAAAAATGAACCAGAAAAGTAACTGAGTATTAGAAAGTCTTTAAAATATATACCTAGAATGATAAAACGTCGAAAGAAAAAGTTAAAAAGTGATAAAATACTGAAATTTACCTATAGGTTGCCAGATTTAGCAGGAAAAGCGCTAAATAATGTTCATGAAAGTAGCTGAGTTAAAGAAAGACGATAAAAATATATACAAAAATGATAAAAATGCCGAAAAAAGATTAAAATAAAAGGGTCAAGAAAGAACGTGCAATCATAACATAGCTGAATAGAAAAAAGGGGGGTAGGGGGAGAACCTGGGGTGCTAGCGGGGTGAAAGTAACAAAAAATGTACACATACACTGGCACATACACATACACACACATGAAATAGCTGGCAAACGCACATGAAGAAGGGGCCCCCGGGGGCTGAGCCCCCCTTAAAAATGCCAGATGTGAAAAGTAGCCAGGAAGGTAGCTGAGTACTAAAAAGTCGCTAAAAATACATATATACGTCGGCAGGTAGCCAGATTTAGCCGTAAATCTGGCATCTGCTGTCATCTGCTAGTTTCGCCCTCCTAACTACTCACACCCATCAAAACCTCAGCAGTACTATTTAGGAAAAAAGGGAGTCGAAGAACCTGTCACCTTCCTCCCCCGAACCTAACCTTATATTTATAATATTAAGTTGTAATATATACAATACTTAATAGGATAAAATTTCTAAAAGGGGTCTACTAATTGCAACCCAATGTTGCGTCCTTTGAGCCCAAAAATATAATAAATATGATTAAATTTAAGTATTTGGTTTTAATGATTGAGTGTAACGTATCCCAAAACCAATTTAATTCAATTAAAATACATAATGTTTGGAAAATAATAATAATAATAATAATAATAATAATAATAATAATAATAATAATAATAATAATAATAATAATAATAATAATAATAATAATAATAATAATAATAATAATAATAATAATAATAATAATAATAATAATAATAATAATATAATAATAATAATAATAATAATAATAATAATAATAATAATAATAATAATAATAATAATAATAATAATAATAATAATAATAATAATAATAATAATTATAGAAATAATAATAATAATAATAATAATAATAATAATAATAATAATAATAATAATAATAATAATAATAATAATAATAATAATAATAATAATAATAATAATAGTAATTAAAAACATTAATAATAATAATAATAATAATAATAATAATAATAATAATAATAATAATAATAATAATAATAATAATAATAATAATAATAATAATAATAATTGTATTATAATAATAATATTAGTAATAATAACTATAAATTGTAGTACTAACAATTGTAGCAATGATAATAATAATAATGATGATAATAATAATAATAATCATAATAATAATAATAATAATAATAATAATAATAATAATAATAATAATAATAATAATAATAATAATAATAATAATAATAATAATAATAATAATCACATGATAATATAGATAAAAAATAATAAAAGAATAATAATAATAATAATAATAATAATAATAATAATAATAATAATAATAATAATAATAATAATAAGATTTTACAAAAGTTAAATCGCTGAATTTTTGATATATTAATATTAATTCAGATAATAAGTTTTTATTTTTTTTTAACAAAAGACTTAATAGAGTTTTCGGTTTTAATGTCTTGTGGCATTAAGTTGTAAAGTTTAGCTGCTTTGTAGCTGACGCATTGAGTGTTTTTTTTTTAGTCTACAGAAGGGAGCGTTTATGTAAGTATTATTTCGTAAGTTAATTCGATTTGCCTCTCGCCTTGCTTGGTTTGAATGAAAATTTTCTAGCAAGTAGTCGCAAGCATTGTTATGGATAATTTTATGTATTTCTTTTAGTGGTAATATAATGAGCAAGTCTTTAAACTGCAATATCTTTAGTTTTTTGAACAGACGTTGTGTATGGCTGTAAAAGTCTCTTGTATTGCTAATGAGGCGAATAAAGCGTTTACATTTACAGGATGGATTACTGATTTACTTGTGGTTCCGTAGATAGGAAGACAGTACAGTAAATGGGGGTGTATCAATGAATAGTATATTTTTTTAAGAATGGAAGAAGGTACAATAGTTTTTAATTTTATTAGCACATACATGTATCTAGCTAGTCTGCTAACTAGGTTGTTGACATGTTCTTTAAATAGTTTGTCATCGATTATTTTTCCCAGTATTTTAGCATTTGAAGCCCTATGCAGTTCCACTACGTTTAGTTTGATATTGAAATTGTCAATTAATTTGTTGCTAAAAATAATATAAGATGTTCTATTTAAATTTTCGAAACAGCTATCCATTTCATTATTTTTGTTAAGGTGTCTACTGCTTTACGAGAGAGAGAGAGACTCACCATTTTTGCCATTATTAAGATAGAGGTATCATAATAAATGGCAAAAATGGCGAGTCTCTCTCTCTCGTAAAGCAGTAGACACCTTAAGATAGAGGTATCATCAGCAAAACAGACTGAAAAGGCGTCATGTGAGTTGAACAGATCATTAGTATATTGTACAAATAGAAACGGTCCCAGAATTGAGCCCTGGGGTACGCCAGTTGATGTATGAAGTGTGATTGAATGTGTTTCATCTAATTTTACGTATTGAGATCTCTCGTTTAAATGGCTTTTAAACCATTGTAAGTTTGTCCCCTCAATGCCCATTTTGCTCATTTTACACATTAGTATGTCATGATCAAATATGTCAAAAGCTTGTGTGAAATCTAATAATAATAACAGGAAGGAGTCTTTATTTTTTATGTTTCTGTAAAGTTTTTCGGCTAAACAAATGAGTGCATCAGAAGTTGAGTGTCCCTTTCTAAATCCAAATTGTGAATCGCAGAGAATATTGTTTGATCTAAAGTATTCTGTTAATTGATTGAAAATTATTTTTAAAAATTTTGTCTGTAATTTTTTCCTAGGGAAGGGTCTCCTTTTTTTAGGTATTGGAATCACTTTTACTGTCTTGAAAATATTTGAAAAAATTCCTGTCAAAAATGATTCGCTAAACAAGAGTTTCAAAGAGGTGGCTATTATGTCAGCAGTGAGTTTGAGGATGTGGTTGGGGATAAAATGAACATCACATTTTTTGTTCTTTAGTCCGGTGATTACCTTCTTTACCTCTGAGTCTGTGATATGAACAAAGGAAAAATGAATCTCGTAGACTGGAAGAAAAGTTTCAAATGATGCTTGACTAGGGGGCTTTGTCTCTCAAGATTTGCTTACCGGCGTTTACAAAGTACTCGTTTAGTCCGTCGGTGATCTTTTTTTGGTTGGTTGCTAATTGACTGTTTATATTCAGTTCGTTTATAGTTTGTTTTATTTTTGTTGCTTAATTTATTGATTAGACTCCAAGTAGCCTTCGAATCCTTGTAGCAATCCTGAAATTTACTCGAGTAGTGTTTTCTCTTTGCTTTCTTAAGAACTACTCTTAATTGTTTATCATATGTGTTATACACTTGGAAAGGTAATTTTGATTTTATAGTTTCGGTAGAGTTTGTGTTTTTGGTTGATAGATATTAGTAGAGTTTGTGTTAGCCATGGGTTTTGAATTCTTTTAACGCCAAGTTTTTACGTTTTAATGGGGAATGATTGTCATTGTGACTTGTCATCGCTTTCTTGCCCTATTCGTCATGTCGCCTCAAAATCTTGGGGTGCTGTTCGCAAGTCCCTTTTACGTCTCTACACCACCCTAATCCGAATGAAGATGGGCTATGGCCGTAGAATACATGGTCAGACTTCCTTAACTCTCTACTACACGTGTTAGATCCCACCCAAAACGAGGCCTTCCGTATCTCCACTGAAACCTTCCGATCGTCCCAGTGGGTGAGCCTTGAAGTTGAATCCGATGTGATGCCACTTGTCTTCGAAGGGAATACATCATGTGCCCAAGTTATCTTTGTTTTCAAACCCCAATACCATCTGCTTTAACACCGATTCTGCGAGAGATACCTCAGAATCCTCCTTACTGGCCATTTGCAAACAGTTTATAATAGAGCTGCGGAGCGGGAGCCGGAGTCGAAAGGTTTTGGTTGGAGCTAGAGCCGAAATTTTTTGAAGGGCTGGAGCCGGAGTCGAAATCTTTAGACCTGGAGCTCAGAGCCGGAGCCGAAATTTTCAGGGGGCTCAGATGGAATCGGAGCCGCAAAAAGGCTGCTCCGGCAAGTAAAAATTAGTAGTTATTTATTTTATTACCACTAGTTTATATATATATATATATATAGTATATCTATAGCATATATATATATATAGTATATATATATATATATATATATATATATATATATATATATATATATATATATATATATATATATATATATATATATATATATATTAATTCCTGAGACCACCTCCAATTGTTAGAGTTCTATAGTTAGTTTGGGACATTGAGCTAAGGTGTTTGCTGATTAAGTTATATATATATATATATATATAGCAGAAGAATATATATATATGTAATATATAGCAATTTAGGTTACTGATATATAGATAGTGTTATATATATATATATATATATATATATATATATATATATATATATATATATATATATATATATATATATATATATATACATATATATACTTAGTATGCAAAGGTCGGTACATGTACCGGGTACATGTATCGGGTGATACTTTTTGTACCGATACCGGTATCGCCCAACACTTTTGAAAAGTACCGATGTAACGGTATCGCCCAATCAAATTTTTATGTACCGGTACCGAAAACATCAGTACTTTTTATTCTGGCACATTTTTGGGTGCATCACAGCCACGTTTCTTGTTATAGGATTTTTTTTTTTTAATTCCACTTTTAATAGAGTATATGAAATAATTTATTAATATTCTTAGGTAAAACTTTGTTCTTCTAAATTATTATATGAAAAAGTAGGCCTCCAAATATCATATTTATAACTATGGACGAAATTATCAATTAATAGACACCAGCTGATTTACACTGATTTTCATGAAACTTATAAGAAAAGTTGTAAATGATCCGTAGTGAACGAAAGTTTTAAAAATAAATTTAGAAAATGAGCCTGAAAAAGTTGTCTGCAAATTTCATACTTCATGACTAATACTGCCAGATACTTCAATTTGTTAAAAATATGCTTATATATACTTTTGTTACTAAAGAATAAAGATATATTTTATATTTCCAGCACTCACGGGTCGTTTGGGCACGGGGAGGGAAGCTCCCTGTAAACTACGCATTCATTTACCGCGTTCCATGTGCCATGCATTCATTTAGCATCTAAAGTTGCTATAAATGCTATTTATTAATGCTCGAAAGCCCTTTTTACTTATTTTAAATCCAAAATTAACCCATTCTTCCTATAACACGTCATGTCTCATATATATAAAATATATATATATATATATATATATATATATATATATATATATATATATATATATATATATATATATATATATATATATATATATATATATATATATATATATATATGTATATGTGTGTGTGTGTGTGTGTGTGTGTGCGTGTGTGTGTAGGTGTGCGTGTGTGGTCGTGGTATGTTAATGTGCAACAACGGAATATTTCCGTAATGATGTCAATTATTTAGAAACTTCTAGGAATAAAGAGGGTCTCTGTATGCGAATTGCTCATGAACCTTCGAATTTTCAATAAAACCGTGTGGTTCCGATAATTAAATTGCATTTTATGGCAAAAATTATTTAGGGTTTATAGAGACAGTCATCTCGATTCAAATGGTAGTTACCTCTCAATACACGCGGAAAAATACGTGCTGCTGCCGTATTAGTTACCAACAAATGTTAGTTGTAATAGGTTTAGAACATGGTGAATGAGGGCCGAAACCCCCATATACAGCGTACGTTTATGTTAGGTACTATTAATAGTTAGTTACGATGAACAGTTATGATTTATAACAGAAATGATTTATAACTCTGTAACACATCCGTTTATTTACAGTCCATACATAAGTATTATTTCGGTATAGTATGAAATCCTTTCCTGTAGTACTTTCTGATTTATGTAGTACATTCTTCATCGTATATGCATGTATACATTATACGCGGTGCGCGAAATGTCTGCTCTTATTCCATACGCAAAGCTCAGCCCGTCTGATCCACCCTTGTCATGTTGCCGATGTGATATTTTCGGAGTCGACTATCGGACAAGCGTGAGTGATTCGACTTAAGAGGTAATTAACTGATGCTATCGGTGTTGTGTACCCACCGTAGACACGATTCTTCAGGTATCCCCACAGGTAATACTCCAGTTGAGTAAGGTCCGGTGATCTAGGAGGCCACGGAATAGGACCCCATGTTCCTATCCACCTACCGGGATGTGTTACGTTTAGATGATGTTGCACAGCCCTTGCTGTATGCAGGCCCGGACTGGCAAGGTCGGCTGGTCGGCGATTGCCGAGGGCCCCCAGCCCAATGGGGCCCCGGAGAGGCCTCCCAAAAATGGATATACTACTTTATAATTAGTTACATCAGAGTAATTTGATTATTTATTTCCCAGTAATCTTACGCGTTTACAATCAATTTTAAGCAGTTGCCAGTTTTTGTTTATGTAATGGTGTTTATAATCCTTTTTTTGCAGATGTCGCACTGTTCAGTCTCGTATTAAGGTTGTAGTTAGTGCAGTGTAACAGTTGTGTCAACATGAAATGTGTGTACCTAAAAAAAAAAAAGAAACAAAAGAAAAAATCTTGAGTCGCTGAAAAAATTTCCAAACGTTTTAATACTTGGTTAACTAGTTCCACTTCTCAGTCGCAAAGTCAGCCTTTGAGGGACAATAATGATTCATTAAATACAAGTAAGTCGAACTAGTTTATTAGCTCATACACGTATATGTGTTACTTTTCCTCATTATTATTATTATTATTATTATTATTATTATTATTATTATTATTATTATTATTATTATTATTATTATTATTATTATTATTATTATTATTATTATTATTATTATTATTATTATTATTATTATTATTATTATTATTATTATTATTATAATAATAATAATAAAAATAATATTATTATTATTTTATTATTATTATTATTATTATTATTATTATTATTATTATTATTATTATTATTATTATTATTATTATTATTATTATTATTATTATGATAAATCTGCCTTCTTCAATTCTAAAATTTTCCGAAATAGTCAGTCAGGATTCTAATAGGCAGATATATATATATATATATATATAAAATATATATATATATATATATATATATATATATATATATATATATATATATATATATAAGTCCAAATCACGTTACTCTCATCAACGCTTCGCTTTTCGTATGCCTGCCGTCCATTTTTACTGTATTACTTTTAAAAATTTGTTACAATATATCGTACACTCGCAGCTACAGTGATTACATTTATTTTCAGAAACTGAAGATCGAATTTCACTTCCTTCAATTGAGTCTACTCCTGGCACTTCGTCTTGTAGATATGAGAGGGAAGAAACTAGGCCTGCTTGCAATCAGCCACTTTTAGATTGTCCATCAGTAACTTCGGCTTCTCTCGCAGTGATTCATCAAGAACTAATACCAGTTCTGACACAGAAAATGATGATGAAGAAAACCACCATGTGACGCCTGATGTTGCTAAGAATGCTGCTATGCAACAGCTTGGATGTTTCATCTGCCCCAACGAAAATGACCCAATTGGAATTAAAAAAGCTTTTATGAAGAAGCACCCTATTCAAGTTAGTGAAGGAAAAGGAGCTAAATTGCCATTTGACCCTTCAAAACTTTATTACCGACATTTACCGAATTTTGATAAAATTCACAGAAAATGATTATCATATTCGATTCGGCTCAACAGAGTGTACTGCTCCAGCTGTATGGCTTTTGGAAGTAAAGTAGAGATTCTACATTAATTACCGGACATGACTCTTCTCCTAAGCATATTTATAAATCTGTTGAAATTCACGAAGACTCTCGTTATCGTCAACTCGCAGCGAAGGTAGCTTTTCAAAGCCAAAAAGGTCATAATATTTCAACTCTTCTGACTATTAACCAAACCAACAAGCGAGAAAGAGAAGTTCATACCAGAAGTTTGGTTGTTCAACGTTTAATTGTTATAGTTTTGTTTACTGGAAAACAAGGCATTGCGTACAGAGGGGATAAAGCAGAAGGGGCTTATACGCTTGACTCTACAGATAATCATGGTAATTTTCTCGAACTGGTCATGTTGGTTGCAAATTATGATGTGATTTTACAAAATCATGTCAGAAAGTGTATTGAAGACAGCAAAAAGCACAGACTGAAAATCATTTCAGAAAGCCACTGGAAAGTTAACTAAAAGACCGACTGGACGAGGCTCTTTGTTGACATTTTTTGTCAAAAACCTTTATCAACAAGCTACTTAAATAATTGGTTCGATGTTCCGTGATATCATTTTGAAAGACCTTCTTGATAGCATAATATTCAGCGTGATGGTAGATAGTACTCAAGATGTAGCTGTTATGGACCAGTTGGCGATTTGCGTCCGCTATGTCTTTCAAGGAAAGATATATGAAAGACTTTTAAAAATAACAGTAGTCGATGATTCATCTGAATTAGCTTTGTACGAGCTTATAAAATCAGAATTAGCCAAGTGTGGCATTGCACCATCAAATATTATTGCTTGTTCATTTGACGGAGCTAACAATATGAAAGGTTGTTATAACGGTCTACAAGCTCAGCTCAAAAAGGAAAATGAAGATCTTATTTACACTCACTGTATGGGACATATGCTGAACTTGGTAGTAGCTGATTCAACAGTAACGTTGCTCCAAGCAGAAAACTTAGTTGGATTGGTGGAAGAATCAGCTGGTTTTCTAAGCTCGTCTTATAAAAGAATGGCCGTATGGGAGAGGGAAACAAAAAAAGAAAACATATTGCACATGAAAAAATGCACAGGTTGCAAAAAATAGGAGCCACAAGTTGGTGGAGCAAACATAAAGCTCTTTCTTCAATTATCGATGAGGGATTTTTAAGAATTGAGAAAGCGTAAAAGCAGAGAAACTATTCAATTTTATTACCGTTTTAAAAGAAGTATCAAATGCAAATCTAAATTCATGGCAAGAAATTTAATCAGTCAATGGTCCAAATTTGAAAACCTATTTATGTCTATTGTTTTATTAGATTATTTCTTGTTATATCTCCAATTTCAAAATATTTACAAAGTAAAACCATTGACTATTCTACAGCCTGGAACTTGGTAGAGAAACTGCTTCAACAAGTAGGAGATAAAAGGAGTGATAAACACTTTCAGGCTCTGTATTCAAAAACAAAATATTATGCAAGTACAGTTAATAGCAAATTAGAAGATAACAGTATTGATGTAGAAGTAGAATTAGATTTCACGGAAAAAAGACTTTCAAAGAAAAAGGTAATGCCTGGTGAAAAATCAATAGATGAAGCTCCTGGAATCTCAACTGCTCAAAACTATAAATTGGTCTTTTTCAGTGTTTTAGATTGTGCCAGGACAAGTATCGAAGAAAGATTTAGTCCAAACAAAGAAATTTTAGAAGATTGTTCCTGGTTAGACCCAAAGAAATTTAATAAAATCGTAATGCTTGATAGTTTTCCTACGGAAATCCTTTGTAATATTTCTAAACTTTGTAAAGTTGAAAGAAGTCGGTTATTGATAGAGCTGAAACAGTTTGAAGATTAGTATGAAAGTTTTACAGTGGCTGAAAGAACTTACATTAAAAGAAAACAAGACAATCTAAATAGAGCTGAAGAAATCTGTGAATTTGGCGATGTAGAATCTGAATTTGAAGAAGACGAAAACCTTTATGGTTGCTGCTCTGACAATAAACAATGTTTTCGGTGTTTATCATGCGCCTTTTTTGTTGTTTTTGAACTCTCACAATCTGGATTGTTTACCAACCTATATGTAGCTTACAAGTTTGTACTACCCATACCTTGTACACAAGTCACCTGTGAAAGGGTATTTTCTAAACTTAAAATAGTTAAGAATCGACTTAGATCTACTTTAAGCCATGACCTTATGTCTAATCTTCTTTTCATGAATGTAGAAAGAGACTTGTTTTATAACTTGGATAAAGATGTTATTATAGATGAAGTAGCCAGGACCAGTGAAGAACTGGCCAAAAAGCTGTTAGGTTAGTAAACAACCTTTCACTATCACATAACCTTTCTTAGTTTGCTGTGTCTGTACTCTGTACCAAGGTATTGTAGAGCAATTTTTCTTTATGTTATAAAATATATTCTACAATTTGTAACAATTAAATCACAATTAAAGAGGACATTGTTTTTCTTTTCAATATGCTTGGTTTTTTATTACCGATGTGACTTGTGTCCCTTTTTAATATTTACTGAGGTATTACAGTAGGATTTAGACTATTATGGCTTCAACAGTGTGATTTGGTTGCCTAAAGCTAAAAATATTACTCAATCTCATTTTTAAGTAATAGACCACTCGTAATTAATTAGTATACTTATTTTTTCTAGCAGGTAACTAGTTTAGGTATGGCATATAAAAATTATATAAATATTTATTGTGAAAGTAAACTACATCAAAAATAGCTTACTTTTTTCCTCAACTATTTCCCCAAGTGACAAAATAGGTAAATGTGCTTTTTAAGCAGGTAAGAATAATTTTCAAACATTATATATTCTAATAATCTATTCCCTCTAAATTCCCCGATAAAGGGCCCCTTTTCAATCTTTAGCCGAGGGCCCCCAAAGGAGCCAGTCCGGGCCTGGCTGTATGTGCTGGGCATCCTTCATGCTGGTAGTACAAATTTTGACGTGTCTGTAATGGTACGTCACGAGGAAGGTCTGACAAAGTTGTGTCCAGAAATTCTTGATTTCATTCGCTATCTAGGTTTCTATGGTAAATGTCCGGCCCGATCAGTATATTATCTAGCAGTTCACACTACACATTTATGGAGTAAACTACCTGGTGTCACGTGCTGTAGGTGATATGCGGTGTTTTCCTCGGTCCAGTACCGATAATTCCACCCATTAATCATGCCAATATTGGTAAACCTGGCCTCATCCGTCCACAAAATACGGAGCTGCCCGTCAAGTTTATTGTCAAACATGGAACACATTTGGACTACGAACTACAACCAACGTCCGGGATCGCCGGGATGCAGACCGTGCATAATGTGTGCTCTGTAATGAAAAATGTTGTACATATGTAGAATGCACCGTACCGTTCCTGTCTGCCGTAAGTAGGTTGTTGGGTGTTCCGTGGTATACAATAGAAAGTCAAACTCCATGTCAAGGGTACGGGTGGGAGGTTGACTTGGGTGGCGAGATGGTGAGTTGGTCGAACCTTATTCTTGAAAAACCTGTGTACAATCTGTACATTATAGTGGAATGCGGTTCCAAACGATCTGGATATCTCCGTCTATACACTTCCGTAGCTCTGTGGGCATTCTTGTCTTCAAGAATAAACGCCTCAACTATATCCGTCAGTTCCTGGGTTGTATACATATTATTAGGCATAGTGTTATCGGATGTTACAATTAAATAGCTGTGCTAAGACACACGATTATACTACGATTATACTGGATACCGATCCCCAACAGAGTAGTGTGTCATATTACCTTCGAAATTCATAATTTAGTTGGCTGACAATAGTAGCAAATGTAATATTAAATATTACACATAAATGTGATATGCCCTTCATGGAGGATTTATATGGGTTTCTACTCCCATTCAGCTTTTTCTGAACGTATTACAACTAACTATTGGTAGTAACTATTCCCCGCTGACACATATGCTGCAAATATCTTCCCACGAGGATTGCCAGGAAACAACGTTTTGGATCTGGATGACGGTCTCAATGAAAACTACATAATTTCTGCCATAGAATGCAATTTCAGCATCGAAACTACACGGTTTTATTGAAAATTCGGAGGTTCATGAGAAATTCGCATACTGTGCATACGCGATAACCTATAATGATTAGCAAAAATAACTCTCCGATTTAATTAAGACATCTTTTATTCCAACAAATTTAATAATAATAATTGCCATCATTACGGAAATATTCCCTTGTTGGCTATAGTATATATAGTAGCATATAGTAGCAGTAGCAGTTGGTATAGCATATATATATATAGCATATAAATAATAATAATTGCCATCATTACGGAAATATTCCCTTGTTGCATATATATATATATATATATATATATATATATAAATTAATCTAAAAGAGATAGCACAGAAACAACATAAATCTATTTGCCTTATAGTAATATTATAACTATTTATTGAAATTCCATTTATCAGTATTGTTTTTCCACATATATGAAAATGTATCGATGTATCGATGTACCGGCGATACAGTACCGAGTACCGGTATCGCCCAAACGCTTTCACAAAGTACCGAGTACTGGTATCGCCCAAGCTATTTTTCGAAGTACCGATGTACCGGTATCGCCCAACCAATTTTCATGTACCGTGCTCATCACTGTATAATATACTCTTTTTTCAGAAATTTGTTTATGTATATTTATTATTCAATAATAAAAAAGGTTTTATACTTCTATAGATAACTTTAATTAATTACGTTTAATATATATATATGTACTTGAATATTTTACTCACTCTGAAGATAAAAGTACTTACATTTGTCAATATGAAATAGTTAATACAGTTGATGGGAAACAGTAGGTTCGATCATGCTTAAAAGAGTTTACCAAACCACCAGTTACTCATGATGGTCACAATACATCTACTGGATCCTTTAAATTAATGCGACATTTAAAACGCTCTCATCCAGACATTGCTACAATTGTTAAATAGAAAGGTGAAGAAAAAGCTGTTCAAGATAAACATTTAGTTTCAAAAACTCGAACAAAAGTGGATACTTTTTTAATTGTCAAAAGCTTGCTCGGTCTATGTCAAGTAAAAAATTCAAAATACAATTGATTATATTGGTTGTTAAAGATAGTGACCCATTAGTTTTTTTGGCAAGACCAGTATTTAAAGCACTGTGTGGAGACATGACTTCGAAACTGAAAGTCCCTTTAGACAGAAAATATTCGTAAAATATTTCTAGAAGAAGCTGATAAACAAAAAAAAAAAAAAAACTTCAAAATTGCTTAAAGGGACGCTTCGTGCATTTAAAAATAGATGCTTGCACAAGGGCAAAGCTAAATTATTTTGATATTAATATTAAATATGTGGACGAGGATAAAAACAATATTACTAAAACGTTAGCAGTAAGAGATACCAAATCGCAACATTTCAGGTAATATATCCAAGAACTTGTTATTGACGTTTTAAATGAATTCGAAATAATAAGAGGCAAGTAATTAGCTTAGTTACGGATAGCGCATCAAACGATTGAAAAATTAAATAAGGACAATGAGAATGAGGAACAGGAACCTGGCAAATGTGATACTGATTTTATTGAATGTCAAAATGACCTTGATAAAACTATGATAAGACTATGTTCCGATGATGTTAACAATGCACACATGAAGTGTGTAGTTCATCCTTTACGTTAGCAGTGCGTGCTTGTTTCCGCAATACTCATACAACAAATCTTATAAACAAGACGATACAAATAGCAAGAGCAGCACGCACTCCAAAATTAATGGAAGTTCTAAAGCGTCAAGCTGGAAAAGTGGCAATCTTAGATTAAGAAACAAGATGTTGAAGTACATGTCTTATGCTCGAAAGGCTTCTGCAACTAAAAGACTATATTAGTATGATGACTGCCGGTACTCCTAAACTTTCTCTCTCCGATAGTCAGTGGGAACAAATCGAAACCCTCAAAGAATTATTAAAACACCCATACTTTGCAACAAAAAATATTCAACCAGAAGACTTGACTGCAAAAAAATTTTTATAGAGAAGGGATATTAGCAAATGATAAAAAATTCCATGTAAAGAAGGGAAAGAATGTTAACTGAAAGCAAAATATTTTTGTCGGCCATATTGTTGATCCACAGTTCAGAATCTTCCTCAGAACTGAAGATCTGATATTAAAAGCTTGGAATGCTCTTTGTGAACTAAGGCTTAAAATGAAAAACACTATCGAACAGAAATCAGGGTTGGAGTCGGATAGTTCAGCAGTTTCAGGAATCCTCCCTTGTGGTATCTGGTCAGATG
Organism: Trachelipus rathkii; assembly: GCA_015478945.1. NCBI lineage: Eukaryota > Metazoa > Arthropoda > Malacostraca > Isopoda > Trachelipodidae > Trachelipus > Trachelipus rathkii. Next base: position 9,249 of record JABUQX010011899.1, on the reverse strand, counting down.
AAGAAGTAAAATTTGACAAACATTGGGACCAATTGGAGCATGCAGAAAAGCAATTGAAAAAAGACAATATACCAGTAAAAGACTTTTAACCTAAAAATCCTCTAGAAAAATACAAAGTAGAATTCAATAAGGCATTAGATGAAATAATGAAAATCGACCGGAAATCAAAGTTAACAGTTAAAGAGGCAATCCCTAGCTATCATAAAATTTTGCAAGATGCGGCTTACACTATTACAGTTTTGCCTCCTAGTCAAGTGAATGTTGAGTGCTTATTTTCTACTTTAAAAATAATAAAATCGGATCTAAGGACATCGTTAAAGGAGGATTTTACTGAAGAAGCTTTAATTTTAAGAAAATTGTTTTGAATAAATTTATATCACATATGCTGAGGAACTTCAAAGAGAAATTATTTTAAAATTTAGGAAGAAAGTGAATTATAATTTTTTTTTTTAATAAAAAATCTGTTTTGAATAAAATTATATTACATATGTTCAGGCAGCTCATAGTTCAAAGAATAATTATTTTAAACTTTAGTATGAAACAAATATAATTTTTCCGCTTAAAAAAAAAAACTTTTTAAAAAAATTATATTATGTAAATGTACAGGTGCAGCTCATAGTTCAAAGAATAATTATTTTAAACTTTAGTATGAAACAAATATAATTTTTCGGTTTAAAAAAAAACAACTTTTTAATAAAATTATATTATGTAAATGTACAGGTAGTTCATCGTTCAAAGAGGAATTATTAAAATTTAGGAATAAAGTGAGTTATTCATTTTCTGTACTTCTTAAAAATCTTATTTTCTATAAAATATTTTCTAAGTTTTTAATTCTAGGTTAATAAAGATGTCATTAACAAACATTTAATTTCATCATACCATAAAGTTTTGTAACAGAGAATTAATGATTTCATAAGTGTAAATGGAGAAGGAATTATAACTTGGAGCCGGAGCTGAACAATTCTAAAATGCCGGAGTCGGAGCCGGGTAATTTTAAAATGATGGAGTCGGAGTCGGGTCCAGGTAATTTTAAAGTGCTGGAGCCGGGCCGGGTTCGGAGTCGAGTAGTTTTAAAATGATGGAGCCGGAGTCGGAGCCGGAAAGAAATTTGCCGGCTCCGCAGCCCTGGTTTATAACATCCTAAACTTCTTCAACTTCCCTTTGCAAAAGGTGCTGCCGTTCTCTTATAATGAAGGGTATACACCTTGGCTATTCCCTGCTCCCACCATTTGGCTGGTCCTGACTTCTCTCTCCAAATCTAGCCACCCCGCTGCCTTGTTGAGGGCATCATTCCTGTCTCATTCTGCAGTTCACGGTAGATTTACTCCAGTGTTTACTGACAGCTCTAAAGCATGGGACAGTGATGGTGCGTCTGCTGTCTTTCCTGACCACAACCTCTCTCCTACCCTCCCCCTTCATGTTTCAATTTTTACAGCAGAATTAATGACTATAATGATTGCCCTTTCCCAAATTTCAGATTCCCTCAGCGCCCTATTAAAGCCCCTCTATTCTAAAAAGGTATCCGCTGTACAACAATTTCTCATGCTGGTCTACTCTCGTAAGAAACAAATCATACTATGTTGGACCCTCTCTCACGTAGGGGTAACTGGCAACGAAATCGCTGACAGGGAGGCCAAAATGGTGGCCTATTCTTTACGGAGCTGTTCTAGGTACCTTCCTATCAACTGATTATTATTCTGCCCTCGGACAGGGCTTCCGGTCTTATTGGCAAGATTGCCGGACGAGTGATCAGCGAGGGGTTAAATTTAGAAATATAAAGCCGAACATTGGTGAGTAGTCTTCCTCTCACTGACGAAATCGCTTACACGAGGCGATACTTGCACTCCTCCGTATTGGCCACACCAATATCACTCATGGCCAATATATGTCACGGAACCCTCCTCCCTTCTGTAAATTTGCCGTCGAAATACCCCACAATCTGTTCACCATATCTTCATTGAATTTTCCCAATTGGACCCCATTCGCCGTCGTCATTTTCTTACTTTATGGTCCATAACGCCTTCTAAACTGTTATCACATATCTTATCTGAATCCTTCCACTTTAATAGTAACTCTATTTTCTCTAATCTTCAAGAACTAAACATTTTTTACAACATGATTTTGTCATGCAATATTAGGCCTATTTATAATATAAGGACATCCTTTTATTTAGCTTTTTATTTATTTATTTTCTACTGAATATTCATTTCTCCATCCAATTTTTCTTTGACATTTATAATATGTATGAGTCAGGAGGACCCACCCATGGTATTGATTATTATTCGACTCAATGTGTCCGCTTCTTTGGGCCGTGGTGGGTCCTGTATATGAAAAAAATATATATATATATCAGATAGGTTAGATATATATATATATATATATATATATTAAGTTGTTGTTGGGAGTTATATATATAATATTATTGGCTATTATTATTATACAGTTATATGAAGTATATATTAGTTAGCATATATAGTATGCTACATATATATATATATATATATATATATATATATATATTGCTAAGTGTAGGGGATAGAGGGGAACCCATGTGGGCGCGCAAATTTTAAATTTTAGAGCGCAAACGCAAAAGCGCAAAGTGGAAAAACTTAGTCCGCAAAGCGCACAATTTTTCAAAAAAATTAGTCCGCAAGCTCAAAGCGCAAATGTCCGCAAATCAATTTTTTTTTAAAAGCACAAATTTAGGAGCGCAAAAATACAAAATAAAACGCAAAGCATTAAGATATCTTTTAAATTTTAATTGCTAAAAATGCAAATATATAACAAAAACAGAAAGATTTTAATCTTATTCAATTATCTGTGATCTTCCTCCTGCTCTCCTCTTGCATTCTGGATAGGGTCATATTCCCATAAAGATAAATTTTTCAAAATTGCTGGATGCCATGGCTGCCCTTCTTTGCTCTTAGAATCTCAGAGCCTTGATTAAACAACCTCTCCAGGTCCGCTGAACTGGGTAATGGGGTATTATACTTAATAAACAAGTCCACCCAGACCTCTTGGTATTCACACGGAAACAGGTTCCTAGTGAGAGGGGTACTGTGGTGAACATTTACTGCAGCCCAGCTATCCAAGATTTGTCCCAACTTCTCCTCCAGAGGTGTATCAAGAACTCAAATCTTTTTTAAGTTTCATTTGAACATTATGTCAGTGTATTGTAAATATATATGTAATGTATAAATTATATATATATGCATATATATATATATATAGCACCAGCATAGATGATAAGGTTATATATATATATATATATATATATATATATATATATATATATATATATATAAATTTTTAAACATCTTTTTTGTTATATATATATTTAATTTGTTGCTATATATATATATATAGTTATAGCAGTTATATATATATATATATATATATATATATATATATATATAAATCAAACATCTCTCTTGTTATATATATATAAAAATATATATATATATATATATATATATATATATATATATTATATATATATATATATATATATATATATATATATATAATATATATATATATATATATATATATATATATATATAAAAATAACACCATAAATGGGTCACTTTCAGACTCAGTCCCATCATCTTCAGTGCCTTAATGTGAACGAGTAAGTTTCAATGTAGTATTACTCTTTATTTCCCTCCAGTATCCTGGTCTTGGCAGCTTGGTACTTTTCCCCTCATTTAACCTACGTGCCACTCCGAGTTTGAAGTGAGGATGCAGGGCTGTTGTCATAACAAATCAAAATCATTAAAGATACTGCTGAACCTCGGTTCAAAGCCCTTTCTTTCCCTCCCTTTGTTTGCATTTGGTTGCTTTAGCATAGTTGACTAAGTTTTTGGTATAGTTAAATTTTTCCACCTCTCGTTGCATTTCCTTCCCCTGATCTTTGTCCCTGAGGAGGAAGAGAGCTAGGCACAGACTCCCGCGTAATGCATTCTTTCTCTTCCTGCAACATCAAGCCTCACAGCAATAGACGTCATTATTTGGATGTACTCCGCAATTACCTCATCACTTTTTTTAAATACTGAAGACAAGACTTTTGCTCCATACAAATGTTGTTGATTTTTGTCATGCGACCATCAAGGTTCTTAAGCAGGTCTTTTATAGAGTAGAATCGTATAGGGAGTTCCAGCGAGTAACACTTTGTGTTTTAAGCTTTGTTCCCAACTCCTTAATTCTCGCAGCAGTTGCAGTTTTCCTGTTTTGGGCATTCCACAATTCC